>JAKCFO010000021.1:67500-70901 GCA_030954485.1 Citrullus mucosospermus | reverse complement strand
CCGCCCCCAAGGCACGTTCGTTGGCTAAGCCCCTCGTGACGGATGAGTTGCGGGGGCGCCTTGAAACGTAATTCCCACCGAGCGGGGCGGGTAGAATCCTTTGCAGACGACTTAAATACGCGACAGGTTTGTAAGGGCAAGTGGCCTTGCTGCCACGATCCATGAGATTCAGCCCTTCGTCGCTCCGATTCGTCCCTCCCCACACAAAACTCATTTATTTCTTTCAAGTGCAATAGAGGTTAGTTGCATAGTAGAAGAAAAGAAAGCATAAGTGTTTGTGAGTGGATGTGCAAGCCCATCTTGGATAAAAGGGTAAGGTGCATGGGTGTCGAGTTGGCCAATGACGAAAAACTATGTTGTTGGTTGCCGGAGTCCATGGATTGGGCGCTTGTGTGCTTGCCAGGGCCCATGGCCGAGGCTTGCACATGGGCACCCAAGTGCATGGCAAAACCCTCTTTAGAGGTTAGTGACACTAGCTCAGTGAGCGCATGCCACAGCCTAGAGGATTCCTCTCCACGCCCACGCCCACCGCCCACGCCCATCCCTCTACAACATAGAGGTTAGTGGCACTGGCTCCACGCAATGATGACAACCTCACCCTTGCGCGCCCCCCCCCCCCCCCACACCCCCACCCACCACCCACCACCCCTGCGTGCGTCCCATGCCCACCAAGCACCTTGTGTGCGTGTCCCATGCCCACCCCGCAAGCATCCCATGCCCACCCCACACGCCCCCCGTGCCCACCCACCATGCCCACCATGTGCGCCCATGCCCAGCAGCCCCACCCTGCCCGCCCACCTTGCCCACCCTGGCTGCCTTGGGCCGCTGCCATGCCCACCCTGGGCGCCTGCCATGCCCACCCTGGGCAGCTGCCATGGCCACCCTAGGCGCCTGCCAGCCCACCCTGGACGCCTGCCATGCCCACCCTGTGCGCCTGCCATGCCCACCATGGGCGCCTGCCATGCCCACCCTGGGCGCCTGCCATGCCTACAAGCAAGCCTACGCTCTGTATACATTAGCAAGTCATGCCCACCCTGTGCGCCTGCCATGCCCACCCTATGCGCCTGCCATGCCCACCCTGTGCGCCTGCCATGCCCACCCTGTGCGCCTGCCGTGCCCACCATGGGCGCCTGCCGTGCCCACCATGGGCGCCTGCCGTGCCCACCCTGGACGCCTGCCATGCCCACCATGGGCGCCTGCCATGCCCACCATGGGCGCCTGCCATGCCCACCCTGTGCGCCTGCCATGCCCACCCTGTGCGCCTGCCATGCCCACCATGGGCGCCTGCCATGCCCACCCTTGCGCCTGCCATGCCCACCCTGGGCGCCTGCCATGCCCACCCTGGGCGCCTGCCATGCCTACAAGCAAGCCTACGCTCTGTATACATTAGCAAGTCATGCCCACCCTGTGCGCCTGCCATGCCCACCCTGTGTGCCTGCCATGCCCACCATGTGTGCCTGCCATGCCCACCATGGGCGCCTGCCATGCCCACCCTGGGTGCCTGCCATGCCTACAAGAAAGCCTACGCTCTGTATACATTAGCAAGTCATGCCCACCCTGTGCGCCTGCCATGCCCACCCTGTGTGCCTGCCATGCCCACCATGTGTGCCTGCCATGCCCACCATGGGCGCCTGCCATGCCCACCCTGGGTGCCTGCCATGCCTACAAGAAAGCCTACGCTCTGTATACATTAGCAAGTCATGCCCACCCTATGCGCCTACCATGCCCACCCTGGGCGCCTGCCATGCCCACCCTGTGCGCCTGCCATGCCCACCCTGTGCGCCTGCCATGCCCACCCTGTGCGCCTGCCATGCCCACCATGGGCGCCTGCCATGCCCACCATGGGCGCCTGCCATGCCCACCCATGTGTGCCTGCCATGCCCACCATGGGCGCCTGCCATGCCCACCCTGGGCGCCTGCCATGCCTACAAGCCCACCATGGGCGCTCTGTATACATTAGCAAGTCATGCCCACCCTGTGCGCCTGCCATGCCCACCCTGTGCGCCTGCCATGCCCACCCTGTGCGCCTGCCATGCCCACCCTGTGCGCCTGCCATGCCCAACCTGGGCGCCTGCCATGCCCACCATGGGCGCCTGCCATGCCCACCCTGGGCGCCTGCCATGCCTACAAGCAAGCCTACGCTCTGTATACATTAGCAAGTCATGCCCACCCTGTGCGTCTGCCATGCCCACCCTATGCGCCTACCATGCCCACCCTGTGCGCCTGCCATGCCCACCCTATGCGCTTGCCATGCCTACAAGCAAGCCTAAGCTCTGTATGCATTAGCAAGCCATGCCCACCCTGTGCGCCTGCCCATGCCCACATTGCTCGGATTGTTTTGAATTTTTTAGGAACTCATAAACATAAAACAATGATGTCCAACAAATAAATGAATTTATTGCCCACTATAGCTAATTTATTGAAGTTATTTAACATTCAATATCAATATATTTATAAAGCAATATTTGTTTGTTGAATAGTTATGGAAGTTTCTTCATAAACTCATTTGAATGTCCCAACAATAGATCAATCAAGTTCACAACATGAAACAATGTAAGTAGGACTTGGGACAACCACCATGTGTTTACCATGACACCCACCTTCTGTGTGTCATGACACCCACCTTCGGTGTGTCATGACACCAACCACCCATGAAATGTGAAATCTATCTTCCAATGTTCGGATTGCCTTGAATTTTTTTTACAAACTAAGAAACATAAACAAATGATGCCCACAAGAAATCAGAATTTATTGCCACCTTTAGGTATTTTTTAATTTATTTTAATATTTAATAATAAAAATTCATAAAAAATTATTGGTTGATTGAAAAATTTTGAAACTTGTTTTATAGACTCATTGAATGTCCCCAACATATCCCAATCATTTCCATGTCAAAAAGAAATCTAAAACTTGATATTTTTTAGTGAGTGACCGTTCGGCATATGTCATATGCAAGCCTGTCAGGCCAAAAAATGTTCAGAATGTACTATATAGGGGGGCGACCTGCCTGCATGGGCGGGGCGTGGGGGTACCCCTATGTGGCCATCTCCCCACTCCAAGCACAATGCTCTGCCCATGGCGGAGCATATGCTTGGGGTGTGGAGGTGGTTGGAGGATCGGTTGATGGCGGGTGGCGGCACGGCGGATTATGCTTGGTTGGGCGGGGTCGGGTGCCTTTGGGTGGCCGACGTGAGCCTTGCGTGGCGCATGATGTTGTGTTGTTGCTTGTCTCCCGTGCAACCTCCGCTCCGAGGGATGCGCCTAGGTTCCAAGGGAGCAGCCGCACTGCCTTCGGGCGTCTGGCATTCTTGGGGCTCGGGCGCGGCCGAGGACACAAGGGTGGGGGCGGCAATGGTGACGGTGCTGTGAGGCGAGTGCTCGCGTTGGGGGGGAAGAGGCGC
>JAKCFO010000021.1:37500-40000 GCA_030954485.1 Citrullus mucosospermus | reverse complement strand
CCATGGGCGCCTGCCATGCCCACCCTGTGCGCCTGCCATGCCCACCCTGTGCGCCTGCCATGCCCACCATGGGCGCCTGCCATGCCCACCCTTGGCGCCTGCCATGCCCACCCTGGGCGCCTGCCATGCCCACCCTGGGCGCCTGCCATGCCTACAAGCAAGCCTACGCTCTGTATACATTAGCAAGTCATGCCCACCCTGTGCGCCTGCCATGCCCACCCTGTGTGCCTGCCATGCCCACCATGTGTGCCTGCCATGCCCACCATGGGCGCCTGCCATGCCCACCCTGGGTGCCTGCCATGCCTACAAGAAAGCCTACGCTCTGTATACATTAGCAAGTCATGCCCACCCTGTGCGCCTGCCATGCCCACCCTGTGTGCCTGCCATGCCCACCATGTGTGCCTGCCATGCCCACCATGGGCGCCTGCCATGCCCACCCTGGGTGCCTGCCATGCCTACAAGAAAGCCTACGCTCTGTATACATTAGCAAGTCATGCCCACCCTATGCGCCTACCATGCCCACCCTGTGCGCCTGCCATGCCCACCCTGTGCGCCTGCCATGCCCACCCTGTGCGCCTGCCATGCCCACCCTGTGCGCCTGCCATGCCCACCATGGGCGCCTGCCATGCCCACCATGGGCGCCTGCCATGCCCACCCATGTGTGCCTGCCATGCCCACCATGGGCGCCTGCCATGCCCACCCTGGGCGCCTGCCATGCCTACAAGCCCACCATGGGCGCTCTGTATACATTAGCAAGTCATGCCCACCCTGTGCGCCTGCCATGCCCACCCTGTGCGCCTGCCATGCCCACCCTGTGCGCCTGCCATGCCCACCCTGTGCGCCTGCCATGCCCAACCTGGGCGCCTGCCATGCCCACCATGGGCGCCTGCCATGCCCACCCTGGGCGCCTGCCATGCCTACAAGCAAGCCTACGCTCTGTATACATTAGCAAGTCATGCCCACCCTGTGCGTCTGCCATGCCCACCCTATGCGCCTACCATGCCCACCCTGTGCGCCTGCCATGCCCACCCTATGCGCTTGCCATGCCTACAAGCAAGCCTAAGCTCTGTATGCATTAGCAAGCCATGCCCACCCTGTGCGCCTGCCCATGCCCACATTGCTCGGATTGTTTTGAATTTTTTTAGGAACTCATAAACATAAAACAATGATGTCCAACAAATAAATGAATTTATTGCCCACTATAGCTAATTTATTGAAGTTATTTAACATTCAATATCAATATATTTATAAAGCAATATTTGTTTGTTGAATAGTTATGGAAGTTTCTTCATAAACTCATTTGAATGTCCCAACAATAGATCAATCAAGTTCACAACATGAAACAATGTAAGTAGGACTTGGGACAACCACCATGTGTTTACCATGACACCCACCTTCTGTGTGTCATGACACCCACCTTCGGTGTGTCATGACACCAACCACCCATGAAATGTGAAATCTATCTTCCAATGTTCGGATTGCCTTGAATTTTTTTTTACAAACTAAGAAACATAAACAAATGATGCCCACAAGAAATCAGAATTTATTGCCACCTTTAGGTATTTTTTTAATTTATTTTAATATTTAATAATAAAAAATTCATAAAAAATTATTGGTTGATTGAAAAATTTTGAAACTTGTTTTATAGACTCATTTGAATGTCCCCAACATATCCCAATCATTTCCATGTCAAAAAGAAATCTAAAACTTGATATTTTTTAGTGAGTGACCGTTCGGCATATGTCATATGCAAGCCTGTCAGGCCAAAAAATGTTCAGAATGTACTATATAGGGGGGCGACCTGCCTGCATGGGCGGGGCGTGGGGGTACCCCTATGTGGCCATCTCCCCACTCCAAGCACAATGCTCTGCCCATGGCGGAGCATATGCTTGGGGTGTGGAGGTGGTTGGAGGATCGGTTGATGGCGGGTGGCGGCACGGCGGATTATGCTTGGTTGGGCGGGGTCGGGTGCCTTTGGGTGGCCGACGTGAGCCTTGCGTGGCGCATGATGTTGTGTTGTTGCTTGTCTCCCGTGCAACCTCCGCTCCGAGGGATGCGCCTAGGTTCCAAGGGAGCAGCCGCACTGCCTTCGGGCGTCTGGCATTCTTGGGGCTCGGGCGCGGCCGAGGACACAAGGGTGGGGGCGGCAATGGTGACGGTGCTGTGAGGCGAGTGCTCGCGTTGGGGGGGAAGAGGCGCCACGAGCGCGCGGATCCTCGACGTGGGCAACGTGCCGAGCAGTGCGGAGCTAGGTGCCGCAGCCACCCTCCCCGCCGGATTGACGCTGACCCGAACGGATGTACACCCACGCCCCTACGTCGGGCGGGGAGAGAGAGTGTGGATGTCTAGTCGAGTTGGAAGGATGGGCTTGCTTGGACGATGCTCGCACGTGGTTGCTTGTGGAGTCTAGGCGGGCTTGCCCCTTGCTTGCGAGACGAGATGGCCTGCGATCGCTCCCTGTTTGATGGAAGAGCTCGCCCCAGAACAAAATTGAAAGATC
>JAKCFO010000020.1:0-67278 GCA_030954485.1 Citrullus mucosospermus | reverse complement strand
TTGTGGTTTGGAATGCCCCCAGCATTAGTCAGTGAGAAGGTGCTCATTTTATTAATTGTATTATTTACTAACTTGCTATTTGATAACTCCCAAGAAAATCTATCTCTCTCTATCTAAATCGTGTTAGTTAGGAATTTAATGCTTTATTTAGTGTTTTTGACAAGAAAAAGGAGCAAAGGAAACCATCGAGACTTCGAGGCGAATTTGGATTGAAAAGTACCATTCGACCAAATTTGAAGCAAAAGAACGAAAATGTTCCTAGAGCGTAGTTTCACTTTGTCTTGCGCAACGCTACTCTAAAGGCAATAGGCTAAAATGGTGAGAGCGTAGTGACGCTCCCTTAGAGCATAGTTGCGGTCCAGATTTTGACAGCGCTTGAGCACAGCATATCTACGCTTTGGGTAGGCAATCCCATTTCTACCTAGGGCGTAGCGACGATCCATCAGAGCGCAGCAACGCTTCGAGGCAGTATATAGATGCTTCATTTTTAGGGCGAGAAATGAGAGGAGAAAAAAGAACTTAACCCCCTTAGTTTTTCTTCTTTTCACCTTTTAGCTTAGGTTTTTCTACAATTTGGGGTTTTCATTGTGGATTGGATACTCTCCCTTCAATTTCTTATTCTTGAGAGCAAACTCATGTAATTTCTTAAGATTTGATTTTGTATAAACTTCATATTTTGACTGTGTTTTTTTAATCTAATGTATATTTAGATGTTGATATGAATGGAGGAACCTCAATCATGCAATATGAACATCAAGAATGAGTCATACATGCTGTCCAAGTTTACACTACGCAAAGAAGAGAATTAGGTGAAGTCAAGAGGAATTTATGAAGAATCAAGATTCATTTAATGAACAAAGACTTCAAGCTAATTCAAATGAGATGTCTTTACTTTTGGATGGTTACCAAATGCATGGAAAATGGATGAAAAATATTAATCTCAGATTTATTGTATTTTTAAATATATTTTTCAGTTTTGAGTCATTTTTATGTGATTTTATTTTACAATTTGATCATGGCTTATAATGGTCATTAATTATGAGTGTTACAACTTTTGAATGCCTCATAGAATGTCTAGGGTTAGATTTTGAGGCCTATATAATGCCATGTAATTGTTCAAAAAATGAGACATGGAGAGACTTAAAAAATGTAGACAAAAGGAGACATGAGTCATATGTTGCTGCAACATCATTTGACTGCGCTACTATGACATTGGCCAAGGGTATGGCCAAGCTGAAGAAAGAGTTACGCAAGCTTCGTAGGGAAGCTACCTTTGTAGTAGTCATTACTTCCAAAGAAGAGTTACGTAGGAGCCTGAGTTAAAAAGGCCATTAACAAAGAGAAATTCCGAGGTGTGTCAAAGTAGGTTTCAAATGCAGTCATGATGAAAAAAGTTGTTAATTCAAAGAAGATGCGGTAATGAGGGGAAGAAGAGAAACAAAAAAGAAGAGTTGGGCAGTAGTTGCCCAGAGAGAAAAAGGAATGCATCCTTTGTTGGACTAGTGTGTCCTAAATCTCTTGCGTCTTGT
This sequence comes from Citrullus mucosospermus, assembly GCA_030954485.1. Lineage (NCBI taxonomy): Eukaryota > Viridiplantae > Streptophyta > Magnoliopsida > Cucurbitales > Cucurbitaceae > Citrullus > Citrullus mucosospermus. The sequence continues at coordinate 65,749 of JAKCFO010000020.1, read as the reverse complement.
AGTTTTGTAAATTGTAAATACATTTATTTATTAATAAAATAAGGAGTTCTTTTATCTATCTTATGCATTAACCCAATCCAATAAACTAAGATTCCATGGTTATTTTATGTAAACTTAAACATGTATGTGGTCACCATACAAGGTTGGATTTTAAGTAATAACCAAAAGGTCTGTAGTATAGGAATAGCTGGGTGCTTATTCTGGTAATATTACGATACGACTCACTTTGTAATTGTTACAAGAAGTTGTAAGTAATTATAAAACGATTGATCCTAATCGTTCATGTGGAGACATATGAGTGGGGGTACCTATGGAAAGAGTTTGTATAAGACTCCGAACTGCGAAATGTTAATTTCTCTTTGTAACGCTGTTAATTGTAGAAATTAACATTTCATAGACTGACTATAGGTAACTTGACTTGAATCCTGAGTGAGTTAAGAACTCTTGTCTATGAGGGCAATCTTTAATCTGTATGAGTGAGAGTGGCCAAATTGCCGAGCCTACCATTTTAAGGATTTGTCTGATTAGGGAGCTAGGAACATATCTTCATACGATAAAATTAACTTCTTCCGTGTTTAGGGTAAGTAAATAAATTACTCCTTTAAAGGCTAACTCCAAGTCTTGAACAATGAAGCCTCACCCTCTCACTGGCACGAGAGGGGTTTGTTTATAGTTGAACTGTAAACAGTTTGTTCAGAGCGATCAATGGTACTTAAAGAGTTAAATATAACTACAAAGATAAGACGGTAATTTAACCCAATGTGTTATGGGTAATTTGTGAAGTGTCAACTTACTATTATTAGTAAATATATCTACAATACAAAGAGTGCAACTGTAAGTATTTAATGGAGTGACCCACAGTTAGTGAATATTAATTAATCTAATTAAAGAGTTTAATTAATTAATCTCATGTCATTTGAGCTTCTAACTATAGGTCCATAAGGTCCCCTTGCTAGCTCATAAAGACTTAGTATAAGAATCAAACATTTTGGTTAATTTGAAATGTTCAAATTAATAAGGGAATTAATATGTGATACAATTAGCATAGTGTATATAGAAACATTATAATATAGAGTTTATTTAGATAAATTTCAAATTTATACTTTATATTAAAGAGAGATGAATATTTAAATGAGATTTAAAAATTGGTTATATGAATGAGATTCATATTAAAACTATAGGATACAATTAATATCAATGAGGTTCATATTAAAATTATAGATTATGTGAGAGAAGGTTATTTGAATATGATTCAAATTTAAATAAAATATGAGATAATTAATTAATTAATTAATTAAATTAATTAATTTATTAAATATTATTTAATAAATTTATTTTAATTAATAAGAATAATATTATTATTCTGTTCCCTCTCTCTCACATATCACGTAAAAAAAAAAAAAAAAAAAAAAAAAAGTTACAAATTCATCTCAATTTTACATAAAAGTTATGTAATCTTAAGAACTCTCTCCCTCCCAATTCTCTCTTCTCTCCTTTAATTCTCTCTTGCCAAAAGAAATAGAGGAGAGCCCACACAATTCCTTTAGATTCTTCCTTGAGAATAGTAAGGTAACGTTGTGGTGGTGATCCAAAGAACAAGAAGAGTTCTTGTTGTTTCGTTGGAGAAGTTTTCTGGTTCGTGACTTGGAAAAGAAGAATTCCACACTGAAGATAGTCTTCAAAGGTAGGAAAACTCTTATCCCTTAATTCTTCTAAAAAACATGTTGATATTTAGTTGTTTATCCTGTTTGTTGGTTCTTTGTATTTTGTTATTTCTAAAACAAATTAATGGCACAAGATGATCATTTGCTTCTGCTGGGAATTCAATTCCTTCATCCCTAAGGATGTTGGGGTGGAAAAGAGGAAGGATGCCTCAGAGAATAAAAGGAGAAAGAGAGAAAGTAGAAAGTAGTTGAGGTGTCACCATAGCGGGTGAAAAGCACTCAAAAAGTGCTTTTTGTCCTCTTAAATTAAGATGTTTTATTAGATTCATGTGTTTACAAGTGGTTTTCAATTAATTATGGCAAAAATAAGTGTTAAAGACCAAAAAAAGACCAAACTGAGCCAAAACCAAGTGAAAAGTGGAAGAAATGAAGAAGAAAACCTTAAAGGCAGGGCAACACAGTCAAGAGCGTCGCATGTTGCCCTCAGCACTCTCGACCCGAGAGCATCGAAAATTGGAAGACATGCCAGTGTCGCGTCGTCTTAGAGAAGCTTCGCTGTGCTGTGGCGCTGCGTTCAGGGGTAGGCATCAATGAAAGACAGCATTGCAACACTACTTTAGCGGGTCGCTACATTGCGCTTTTATGACGAACAACGTCGCTTGCTCTCCAAGAGCGCAACAACGTCAGCTTTCCTAATTTAAAAAATCATCAATTTTGGAAAGGATTTTAGGCGGCCAAGTCTATAAATTGAAGGGTTTCCAGCAACTCTAATCATGAAATAGAGAGCGTCAATGTCACACCCCCTCCCGGATTATCCTCCATAACCCGAAAGAAGATGTGAAGTTAGCAACCTTGACTCCTCTGTAAGGTTCACTAACCAACCCTTTCTTTACCAAAGACGGCCCAGACGAGGTTCTTGCATAGGCAAAGCATCCCGAACTCGCTTGCTACCTGGAAAATTTGAGAACATAGGAAAATGTGAGCTAAAGCCCCATGAGTGACTGGTTTTGTAAAACTATCCTTTAATCAAAAACAGGCATGTTACATTTATACATATAAAACAAGATAAGTACATCAATACAACAGGAACGTATTTTCAACATCTCTTTTGAACTATATCAAATCATTCCAAATCAATAGAGTCGTTTAGAAACATTTATACGAAAAACTCGTTTGGTTTCTCAATCATTTCCCTTAGATGAGGCGGAGCAAGACTCAACGCTCTCAACGTCGAAAACATCCTTAGTTGGGGTGGAGCAAGGCTCAACACACCCAACGTCGAAATCACCCCTGACTTCAAGCAGAGCAAGCTCGATGCACTAGCCAGATTAACCTCTATGTGCACATAGGAATATGACGGGTTGCCCATGTACCTTCTCATGTCCTTGAGTACTGGGTCCCGGGGAAACTCACGAGCCTTCTCAAAGAGATAAGCACTGAGCCTCCTCTTAAACATTTTATCAATCAATTTGAGTAGATCATTCATATAAACCTTTCATAGAAATCAAGATGTTTCTTAATAAACTATACTTTGCAACATGCCTTCCAATATAGTAAAACAATCAGGTAAAACATGTCTTTTAAACATTATGATCAACATCATGCGTTTCATGAAATCAGTTATTACAAAACCATAACACATAAGAACACTATCAACAAGTTCAGTTTGAGGGAAGAAGAGAGTCACTCACAATTACTTAAAAGATTTCCTCTTTTCCTTCCAATCCCTGTCTTCCCCGAGCTCCTTAAATGCAAGGTTTAAACTCCTAACCCTCAAACTATTTTTGGTAACCAGTTGGACGCAAACTTACCCTTAAACGCAAGGTGCAGACTAACTCTTCTTACTCTTTCGGATGCGTCGACCTTCCTTGGACGCAAGATCTAACTTGAACGCATCGTGGTGTTCACCCTTTATGTTGAATTCGAATTAAACGCAAGGCTCACCCTTCTCGACGCAAGCCAACTTCTTAACACCAGATGACTTAAGTGTCAAAGTTGTCTTCCTCTTTGGCCGCAGACTTCCTCATTCAAATGCAAAGTTTTCTTCTTTCAGCTCTCTTTCTTTCCCCCTCTCAAGGATTATTATCACCAAATCATCAGTCATTACTTTTCCTTCAAGGTCCTATTTATAGAGAACTTGTCATTCTACCTCTCCTCTTCTGCTGCCACTTGTTTGCCAAATGTCATGTTGCATGCTGAATTAATCATGCATTAGTCCAAGTGTCACTTTGCATGAAATGTTTATCATGCTTTCTAACACCTCCTACTTAATGAAGTGTCACAATCATGTGTAACCACCTGGCCTATAGACTTACCTTATGGGTTCATTATGTTCCAATACACAACTACACAACCAACTCCTTGCTCCTTTGCGTTCATGGAACTATCTTCCAGATTCAACTCCTTTGCTTCCTTTTACTACCCTCGGCTTTACTACCTTTATTCCACTTCTCCTTTATTTAAGTGTACAAATTCTAAATGCATACTACTATGCGCTTCAGCTTGACATCATACGTTAATTTTTATCGCATTTATATGCGTTCAACTTCCTTTCTTACATTCGTTCACAGCAACATTTCCTCCTTTGTACAATTGCACTCTTCTGACCATGTGGTTTACCTTTGACTACCCATCCAACTCACATTCTTTCTTCCTGCGTTTACCCTCCTGCATTTACCTTTGCTTCATTCCCCTTTCATGACCTTCCTTTTAAGTCCCTTGATTTTATCCTCTATGCATTCTCGAATCATATACCAAGGTTATTCCTTAACCATTTCCTTCTTTAGCTTCTTCCTATGCGTTTACCGGAGATAGTGATGACATTTCCATTTTCATGAAATTAAGCTCTTTAGCGTATGACTTGATAACCAATGGTAACCATCATCGACTCATGAACCCTTCGTCGCATAGTTAACAGTTGTCCTTAACACAGAATTCCTCAACGCATAGCCAATATTTCTCACCATTTAACTTTCTCAATGCATAGTTATTGTCCACTTTACGGCTTATTAATTCATTATTAATCCTTTAACCTATCGCATCCAACTACTCCCCAATTCAAGGTATTCTTCTCATCGTAACGTAGGTCGGATACAACCCTTGGTTAGGCTCCATCTTTGCCTCCAATCACATAATAACACCTTTCAATGCCTGTCATACATTATCGAAATAGCGACTCATCCATCAAGGCTATAGTAACAGTCCACTTTCTTCCCCTTTACTCTAGCTTCCCATACCAGGCTCACCAACGCATAGCCGTAATCCATACTCAATTCTTGTTTCTTCACCTCCATTCACTATCATTCTATATAACACTCAACGCATTACTTCCTTTAGCTTCATTTCTCGACGCGTTGACAACCATTCCAACGCAAGGTACTTTTCCTACGTGATGGTTCTATACTTTGCATCATCTACTCATGGTTCTTCACCCCATTCAACTTGCCCTCATTAGAACCTAATCTCACAGCCTGGCCGATAACTCCTCAGTATTAAATACCATGCATTTGAGCTTAATTGTAAGCACTGATTTGCGTTGCCAAGCGTTGGGGTGCGGCCATGCGTTGTGACTATGCGTTTCAAAGGAAGAAGTGGCCAAGGGCGAGAGTAAGAATTCTTGGAAAGAAAATTGTGGCTAAGTATTGACTAAGTCCATGCGTTTGTGGTTGATTCACGGAGGTTAGTGAGCTGAAGTAGCTACCCGCGTTGAAGGATAAGTAATTCTGGCGGGGAAGAAACGTGCTTGAACAATGCGCTAAAGTCACTCTGCGTTGAGGACAGCCATGCGCTGAAATGGATGCGTTGAAGACAGACATGAGTTGAAGTCGCTTCGCGTCGAAGACAGAGTGGTCTTGACGCGACGAAGATAGTGGTGTATGACCGAGTTGTATGCGTCAAAAGCAGGAGGCGTTGAGGACGATGCCATGCGTTGGGTGAGGCTAGTTGCTGAAGGCGCTGGAGGAGAATTTTAACATGAGCGCCTCGCGTCGAAGTGAGAACCCGCGCCAGTCTGCGGGTGAGGGGTAAGTCGGCAACATTAATCTTGGTGATTGTGAAGGCTAAGTCGGTAGTATATATAGTTGGATTAATTAAATGTTAATCATTTTAAGACATTTCGAGAGCTTAAGTCGGTTCTATATTTCAGATAGACTTCAGAAGAAGATTGAGGAAGGTGATCTTGAGGATTTTGGATGAAATTCGACTCATATTGATGTTGAAAACGAAGCTGGAACAGAAGAATGACTGAAGTCACATGGTTTGAGCAGGTGACGATAATCAGAGTAGAACGTGTGGAGGAGGCCGAGTTTAGAGCTGAAACTTGGAGGTTAGTAATTTAACTTAGTTTCTAACAACCTTTGTGAAGGAAGTTAAAGCTGAAATTGAAAATTTACTATGTGAATCCTTAGGAAAAGCAGTGTTTACAAGATTATCTCGCAATCCGGAACAGCAGGAGGTGAATCCAGAATACAGTGAGAGCGAGAAGGAGTTAAGCCTTGAAACTTTGAGGTAAGCTATAGAACTGAATTTCCTTTAAGTTTGTAGAAGAGAAGAAGTCCTGAATCCGTATGGAATTGTGATTTTTAATAGATTGAAGTAAGAACGAGAAGAAAGGAGGGAATAACAGTGCAGACTGCCGCTGAGATTCAAGTATCGGCACACTGTCTGAGTATTGCTAGCGAGACGGGTGTCGCTAAGACGCAAAGGAGCCTTCCGTCTCACAGTTCTCGCTAGATAACGCTGAGTATCGCTGCTAAGGTAGTGTAACGCTAGTGTCGCTCCAACAAGTATCGCTAGTGACAGTCCTTATTGGTTGGTATTGCTAGGATTCTCGCTTATTAAGTTAATTAGAAAAGAAGAAGATTTAATGTTCAATAACGCAAGGTACATGTCTCTTGCAGGCCGAGAAGAAATAGAGAAAGTGTATAACCCACGTAAAGCCTAGAAAGAGTTGTGAGTGACTATTTTATTCTTTCATTCTATTTTATTAAAAATGTTCTTATGAAGTATGATTTACAATGAACTGTTTGAAATGTATAATGTTGATTGCATTACTTATAAGGCATGTTATATGTTTTTAAAATGGATAGTAAGCATTTTTATGAAATGTTATTGAATAAAGATCTGCATGATTTCTATGGAAGGATTTTCATATGAACTATTATGCGAATGAAATTCTAAAACGTTTTAGAGGAGGCTCAGTGCTCAAGGACACGAGAAGGCACGTGAGTTTCCCCGGGACCCAGTACTGAAGGACATGAGAAGGTACTTGGGCAACCCGTCATAGTCCTATGTGCACATAGAGGTTGATTTGGCTGGTGTGTCGAGTTTGCTCCGCATTGAGCCAAGGACGATTTCGACGTTGAGTGCGTAGAAGCATTGCTCCGCCTCAACTAAGGGAAAAGTTTGAAAACTAAACTGTGATTGATAAACTCCTTGGAATTCACTCTTTATGATTTAAGATTTGATTTATGAGATTAATGGATTTTGTAGGAAGCATGTTTCATTTGAACAAAATGTTAAACTCTTACTTATTCGTTATACATAACATGCCTGTTTCCAATAAATGTTCGTTTTACAAAGATTTGTCACTCACTGAGCTGTTAGCTTATGTTTTCGAATGTTTTCCTTTTCTCCCCCAGGTAGCAAGGACGTTCCCGGTGCTTAGCCTACTTCAGCTCACCCTGCCCAAGTCTCGAGTTCTCAAATTATAGTCAAGTCTGAGAGTTGTACGTTGCATATGTTTCTTTTATGTAAATGGCATGTAGATCATGTAGATTTGAGTGGGGATTGTTGGTGGAGTTTTGTACATTATATGACGGATATGAAAGTGAAATTATGCTATGTAATAAAAGCGTACCCTATACGGAGAATTGTATCGAATTATAAGCATGTGTAGTATGACTGAGTTCTTTGTATGTATATAAGTAAATGTATGCACAGAATAAGAAGGTAAGAAGGGACAATATGCGTCGGGTGATGTTTATTGTCTTCACATTCCCTTTCAGGATGGGTAGGTAATCCGGGAGGGGGTGTGATAAGTTGGTATCAGAGCGAAAGAGTCTTGGGAATAGGATCATGCATTGTAGTGTAGGAACATGTATATTGTTAGTAAATGATAATGTTGTATTGTCCTATAGGAAACATGCCACCTCGAGGCAGGCGAGCTAGGCAAGCAGTAGCCGAAACTCCTGAAGCTACTGGGAACCATGGAGATATGTCTGAGGGTGAATCTAGCCATCCTCAAGCTGAGGTCAATGTCGAGGAACAACTATTTACTAGAATTGCTCAGAGATTGGCTACAAGTATCAGATCAGTGGAATCCGATCCAGAAAAGAAATATAGTATTGAAAGATTAAAGGCTTTAGGTGCTACTACTTTTGAGGGCACCGTGGACCCTGTTGAGGCAGAAGCGTGGCTAAATTTGCTCGAGAAATGCTATCGTGTAATGAGATACTCTGAAGACAGAAAAGTGGAGTTGGCAGTATTCTTGCTCCAAAAAGGGGCAGAAGATTGGTGGAGGATTGTGGAAAGTAGAAGAGGAGACACAGAAGGAATAGACTGGAATGAGTTTAAGAAGGTCTTCCAAGTTTTATGAAGGATGGTAAAACTAAGATTTAAGTTAAGCATGGTGAATTCATGACTTACAGAAAACACATAGTGCTGTTTGTTAGAAGTATAGAAAAGAATTCTATACTTTGTAAAGGCTGTTATGTGTTAGAGAATAGGAGTTAATCGAAGCAAAGAATAAAGAAGTCACTTGAGAAAAAGGTAAAAAAGGGCTTGTACGATTGTATATTATGTGATGAGAATAAAGGAATAACTGTAATATTAAGAGGATGCGGTGACTGGAAGGTATATGCTTATGCAGAAAAGTGGCAGAAAGTTAAAGGTTTAAGAGATGTTGAATAGCCATGCGTTAGTAATTGAGGAAGTTGCGTTGAAACAGAATTTGCAGCTGAAATAAAGACGCATGATGTTTACGTTCAAGTTAGCAACCCAAGTATGCATTAGGTTGTAATTGGAAACATGTTGATGAATCATGTGTACAAATAACTATAAAGAAAAGGTGAATGGTATTATGATAGCCTCCGGAAAGAATTCCTTATAAAATTGATTTTGCCTTGTTTATGTAGTGGATGCAATTAGTGAAGCATAACATTTTTTTTTTTAAAAAAACAAGTAAAAGTGTTCAAGGCAAATAAAATTTGTTGTAGAACTAGAATGAATGTAATTGAGAATATTGTAAGCTAATTTATTCATTGTTTATAGCTCATCATGCCGACCAAGGAGAGCAAAGGAAAACGAAAACGCATGGCACACAGCTGCCCAGTATGCTGAAAAGGGCATGCGATAGAGTGCATTGGAAAAGATAGGTGCTTTGCATGTGGGGAGGAAGGACATTATCGAAAACAATGCCCTGCATTAAACGAGTCTGGCAGTCAAACTAAAGAGACAAAGAGACAGGCTTCCTGTAAGAAATGTGAACGAAAGCATAGAAAAGACTATAAAGAAATAATAGATGTGTGTTATAAGTGTGGGCAACCAGGGCATTACCGTAAAGATTGTCCACAAAATCAAGAAGGCCTAGGTAAACCGGATGAAGGAAAAGAAGAAGAGAAATAAAAGGAAATGTAATTTATGTTTGTAGTTTTGTCTTTCTTTTCTGTATCTTGAAAAACAATGACTGTACAAAGAATAATAATAAAGTCTTTCTTTTCCATAGTCTTGTCCTATTTAAATTTCGAGGACGAAATTTTTTTTTAAGGTGTATGGAGTTGTAACACCCTGTTCCTGAAAACCTAAGTATTTATATAATTGGTAAGGATAAAAGGATAAAGAGTGTGGATAAGTTATAACGCATGTAATAGTTAATATTGAGTTACCAAGTTACGAGATTAAATGTTAATAATGGCAAGTTAAATGAGGTGAAGTACCATGCATCGATAATGTAAAATGGAGTAGAACCATTGCGTGGAAAAAGTACTTTGCGTTGGGCAACGCGTCGGAAAGTGAAGTGAAGGAAAGTAATGCATTAGGCGTTATGAAGCAACAGTATGGAGGAAAAAGGAACTTGGGTATTGACTATGCGCTGAAGGTTAGCGATGGATTGAAAAACTATGTGCGATGAAGGTTCATTAGGCTAATCAAGAAGTCCCTGAATATGGTATAGCATGTGCGGAAGAGGCTGTTAAACGTTAAAGGATTATTATATGCTAGTTGGACTTCAGTGATTAGTAAGGTCTTACTATGCGATAAGGAAGTTACGAGGTGAGGAACCATCAGCTATGTATTGAGAAGTTGTGTTAAGGACAGCTATTAGCTATGCGACGAGGGATTTATGAGTTGAAGGTGACTACCATTGATTAATAAGTTATACGCGGAAGAGCTTAACGTTATAAAAAATGAAAAATGTTATCAAGATCTCGGGTAAACGCATAGGAAAAGTTAAAGCAGGAAATGGTTAAAGGAATAACCTTGGTATATGATTCGAGAACGCATAGAGGGTGAAATCAAGGGACTTAAAGAAAGGTCATGAACGCGAAATGATGTAAAGATGAATGCAAGAGGATAAATGCATAAAGAAAGAACTTGAGTTGAATGTGGTAGTTAAGAGTAAACCACATTGTCAGAAGGGGGTAATTGTACAAAAGAGAGATTTGTAGCTGTGAATGAATATAAGAAAAGAAAGTTGAACGCAGATAGTATGCGATTAAGATTGATGTATGATATTTTATGGTAAGCTGAAACACATAGTAGCATGCGTTTAAGATCTGTATACCTAATTGAATGTGGTAGAGAAATGGAAATAAAGGTCTATAAACGCATAGGAACACAGGAATGATTGGGTAGTTGTATATTGGAATATAACGGACGCATAACGTAAGCCTATATGCCAGGTGGTTACACATGATTGGGACACCTCATTAAGTAGGAGGTGTTAGAAAGCATGATAATCATCTCATGCAAAGTGACACTTGGACTAATGCATAGTTGATTAAGCATGCAACATGACATGTGGCAAACAAGTGGCAGCAAAAGAGAAGAAGTAGAATGATAAGTTCTCTATAAATAGGACCTTGAGGGGAAAAGTAATGACTGATGATTCAGTGATAATAATTCTTGAGAGAAAGAAAGAAGGAGAACTGAAAGAAGAAAACCTTGCGTCTGTAAGAGGAAGTCTACGGCCAAAAGAGGAAGACAACCTTGACACTGGTGTTAAGAAGTTGGCTTGCGTCGAGAAGGGTAAGCCTTGCGTTTTACATGAATTCAACACAAAAGGGTGAATGCCATGATGTGTTCAAATTAGACCTTGCGTTCAAGGAAGGTCGACGCATCCGAAAGAGTAAGAAGAGTTAGTCTGCACCTTGCGTTTAAGAACAGGCTTGCGTCCAACCTGTTACCAGAAATAGTTGCGGGGTAGAAGACCAAACCCTTGCGTTCAAGGAGCTCGGGAAGACAAGAATTGGAAGGAAAGAGGAAATATCTTAAGAAATTGTGAGTGACTCTTCTTCTTTCAAAACTGAACTTTGTTGAAAATATTTTTATGTGATATGGTTTTGTGATAATTGATCTCATGAAACGCATGATGTTTGATCTTAATATTTAAAAAGCATGTTTTATCGGATTGTTTATTATATGGAAAGGCATGTTGTAAGAAACGGTTTATCAAGAAACTTCCTGTTTTCTATGAAGGTTTTATATGAATGATCTACTCAAAATGATTGATAAAATGTTTAAGAGGAGGCTCAGTGCTTATCTCTTTGAGAAGGCTCGTGAGTTTCCCCGGGACCCAGTACTCAAGGACATGAGAAGGTACACGGGCAACCTGTCATATTCCTATGTGCACATAGAGGTTAAGCTGGCTAGTGCATCGAGCTTGCTCTGATTGAAGCCAGGGATGATTTCGATGTTGGGTGTGTTGAGCCTTGCTCCACCCCAACTAAGGATGTTTTTGACGTTGAGAGCGTTGAGCTTTGCTCCGCCTCAACTAAGGGAAAAGATTGAAAAACCAAATGGTTTTCTTTTTAAATATTCTGGAAAACGATTCTATGGATTTAGAACGGATTTACGTGAATGACAAAGAATTGTGGAAAATTTGTTCCTGTTGAATCCTTCTTTTAATGCGTTTTACTGTAACATGCCTCTTTTCGAATAAAAGATAGTTTACAAAACTTGTCACTCACGGGGCTTAGCTCACGTTTTCCCATGTTTTCTAATTTTCAGGTAGCAAGCGAGTTCGGGATGCTATGCCTATGTCGAACCTCGTCTGGGGCCATCTTTGGTAAAAAGGAATAGTTGGTCAATGAATCTTACAGAGGAGTCAAGGTTACTGACTTCACATCTTCTTTCGGGTTATGGAGAATAATACGGGAGGGGGTGTGACATATACTTTGCTCAAGTGACTTCTTTTATTCTTTGCTTCGATTAACTCCTATTCTCTAACCCATAATAGCCTTCATAAAGTGTAGAATTCTTTTCTATACTTCTAACAAACAGCACTATGCGTTTTCTGTAAGTTATGAATTCACCATGCTTAACTTATATCTTAGTTTTACCATCCTTCATAAAACTTGTTAGGGATTACGTTAACTTACTCACCTCTAAATTTCAGCCCTAAACTCGGTTTCCTCAATTCGTTCTTCTCCGAATATTAACCACTGTTCAGTCTGCGCTACTGGAGATCAATCTTCAATTCCAGTTCTATTTTCATCATCGAGACAAGTAGAATTTCGACAGAACATTCAAGACCATTTTCCTCAGCCTTTTCTTGAGGTTTATCCCTCACCCACAGGCTGACGCGGGGTTCTTACTTCGGCGCGGGGCGCTCATTTTAGAATTCTTCTCCAACGCCTTTGGCAACTAAACACACCCAACGCATGGCATCATCCTCAACGCTTCCTACTTTTGATGCATACAACTCAGTCCTGCACCATCTTCTTTTTCGCGTCAAGACTACTTTGTCTTCGACGCGGGGCAATTTCAGCACACATCTGTCTTCAATGCAGAGTGGCTTCAGTGCATGGTTTAAGCACTTTTCTTCTCTCGCCAATGATCACTTAACCTTTGACGCAGGTAGCTACTTCTGCTCACATTGCTTCGTGATTCAGCCAACAACGTATGATTTCTCAGATAGTTCCAACTTTCTTCTCCATTTCTGTTTACTTATGGGGACATAGTTTTTCTTTCAATACTCAATTTACTTATTCGTTTCTTTCCCTCATGTATTCTTATACATCTTTTAGCATACCTTTGCGTTTTGATCTTCTCAGTACCGAATGCGTTTCCAACTTCTCTCCCTAGTTCCTTGGTGAATTTTCTTTTTGATTTCCACCAAGACATACTTCCTGGTCCAGTAATCTCATCAATGCATAGTCTCAACATTTACACTTGCTCGACTTCTGGACCACATACCTCAACCAGCCAACACTTTACGTAAATTTGACTATGCAATCAAGCCTTACTTATGCTCACTCTCCTCATTTTCTTGCTTTATTACACTAATGCATAGACTCTTGAACTCGAGCTTCTAATTATCTCTTCCATTACTCGATTACTTGCTTACCATTCTCTAAGCTGAAAGTAGTACTTTTAATTCACCATTTCCTTATAAGAATTCCGTCCCGAATTTCGGTAGGTTATTAGCCCCTCAATGTTTTATCATTTTCTCCTTATCTAACACTTGAGCCAGATCATTTACTCCTTCTAATCACATCCTGCAGCGTCTTTATAAGTGAAATAAGAGGCATATTCCTTAAATCATAACATATATCATGTCCTTATTATGATACTGATTCGTAACTTCGTTGGTAATCTTCTCAGAACCTTTGAACTTATTCACTTGCATCCATATCAATCTATCTAGTATATATATGTTTCTCTGATAAGCAAGAAATGCTCTATCTTATCAACTTCCACCATTTACTGAATAGTTCATCCATTTCTTATTCCTTAGATTCCTGTAGATTTCTACATGTTTATGCGTTTTGAGTTCCTTTATACCAATGATGCGTCCAATTTTACACCGTCTCCATTACTTGGTAAAATTTTCCTCAGTCTCCAATCATTTAGTGAAATCCCTCTCCTTAGTTTACACTTTCAAACCTAATAGTGTGGTTGTTTGCTTCAAGAATACAAAGTTTCGGTAAAATCTTTTAAATCTTCAACGCATACATTTCTTTAATTATCGTGTTCCTTTTCTAACATTCCAACACTTAAATTTCCTTCAACCAGAATATCAGGCGTTCGTACCACATCATCTTTGGTATTGTTCCTTCTATTCCAACTATCCTTTCAAATTTTCATTTCTTTGTGAGTATCCCTTCTAATGCTATGGACGCATAGCTTTCTTCATCTCATACTTTTGCTTCTAGACATGACTATATTACTTGAATCCTCTTATTTTTTGGATCATCAAATTATTTTCTAGCATTTCAAAACGCCTATCATGATTTCTTTCAAGTTAACTTATGATTATCCCTAATCCCTGACTTTCACTAACATAAACAATCCTTTCTTCATCTCGTCGCATAGGACTCTTCAGACTTTAATTCTCTCAATTCCCATTTTCTTTCCAAATTTTTTTTATACAGTCTTAACACCATTAATTGATCACCAAATTATCCACAATCAATACATTTAGTTATATGAGCTTGTACCTACTTTAAATTTTCCCTTACACTTCTCAGATAGCTGCCAAAGGAAGGCCCTTAGGAAACGACCAATGTCCTGAAAAATCCCCACAAGAAGAACAAACACACTAGACCAGAAAACCTAAAAGCTCTGTAACACAGACCGCACCAACTGAAGATGACCCGCAAAGGAGAGAGATCGCGCAGACCAACTATGCACCCTAGCGGTAATCTTCTAAATTAGAGGAGCACAATCTGAAGCTTTCAGCCTACCTGCCAGGAGAGGAAGTGTTAAGAAACCCCTTTGAATTTAGGTCCAACAACCTTGTTAAGAAACAAGACCTTTAGATCTAATATTCAAAAAACCCCAAAACAACATGGAATCAACCCAAGGAATAAGTTTTGAAAGGAGTTTTACCTTGATGATCTTTCAAGAGTAGAGAAAACTTGTTTCTAAACTCGAGACTCGAATCACTCCACAAGAGGTTTGATCAACACCACTTGAATGATTTTAGCATGCAAGTTCTAAAACAAAAGAAATTGCAAAAATAAAGACACTTAGCTCTCCACAAAGCTAAAGAAATTCTAATTCATTCACTCCTCAAAATCTGTCCACAATGGGAAGAAAATGGGCCTTTACACCCTAAACATAATTGATAAAAAGAAAAACCAAAAGACACAATTAAATGGCTGATTTATTGAGAAAAGGATAACCTACATGAGTTTCAATTCTTCATAACCCCCATTAAAAACAAGGCTTAAATAAAAATAAACCAAAATGAAAATTATAATTAAATACCAAAAACAAAATTTCTATCTTTTAATCACTCCATTGATTAACTTCAACTTGACTTTCATAAATTTTAAGTAAGACTTTCATTAAATTCAAGTTAGAATGTATTTGTTGCATCTTCATCTTGAATCCCAACTTTGCATAGCATGTATGGAAGAACTCCAACATCTTCTACAATCTCCTTTGTTGAGGTCACCATGGCTTGGATATGAGTGATTAAAGCTTGTTGTAGCTTCTTGGCTCTTGACCTTGTAATGGGACCTTGAGGCATGATAGTTGATGTTGCTCAGTTCACATCATCCTCCCCCTCTTTAGATTCTTATCAATAATACCCCTAAGCATAGTAGTCATGTGATATGGACAAATGAACCTCAACCATGCAATATGAACAACAAGAAGGAGCCATCTATGATGTCTAAGTTTACACTCACCAAAGAAGAAAATTAGGTGAAGTCAAGTGAAATTTATGAAGAATCAAACTTCATTTATGGAACAAAGAGTTCAAGTGGGGGTTCATAACTCAAAGATCGTTACGAAATGATGGGTTGTTGATTAAAAAGAAATATTTTCGGATTTATTGTATTAATTAAATGCTTCTTCTTTGGTTAGTGTAAATTGGACATCATAGATGACTCCTTCTTGTTGTGTTCATATTGCATGATTGAGGTTCATTCGTTCATATCATCATGGTTCTATTAACAACCTCGGTTTGTCCATCTGTTTGAGGATGACAAGTAGTTGAGTACATAGGCTTAGTTCCCAATTTACCCCACAAAACATGCCAAAAGTGGCTTAAAAATTTAACATAATGATCACTAACTATGCTTTTAGGAATGCCATGTAATCTCACAATCTCCCGAAAGAACAAGTCAGCAATATGTTTTGCGTCATCAGTTTTGTGACAAGGAATAAAATAAGCCATTTTACTAAATTTATCAACCACAACAAAGATACTATCCTACCTTTTTGAGTTCTAGGTAAGCCTAAAACAAAATCCATTGATATATCAATCCAAGGACTAATAGGAACAAGTAAAGGAGAGAATACAAACCATGGGGTTGAAGCCTAGACTTAGCTTGCTTACATGTTATGCATTGAGCACACACTTTATGAACATCATGTCGCATTTTAGGCCAATAAAAATGTTCAGCAAACATATCATAAGTTTTAGAAACTCCAAAATGTGCCATTAAACCACCCCATGAGCTTTCCTTACAAGTAACTCGTGAATGGAACAAAATGTGATACACGATTTTCCTTTTCGAAACAAAAATCCATCAAATAGCATGTAATCATTCACAACAAGTTCTTTTTCACAAGAATCAATAAAAGGAGCAAAGAACACATCATGATGATAGCCTTTATATGATCAAAACCTAACTTAGTATTCAAAGCATTGACTAAAGCATACCTTCATGATAAAGCATCTGCAACAATGTTCTCCTTACCCTGTTTGCACTTAATTGCATAAGGTAATGTTTCGATAAAGTCCAGCCACTTGGCATGTCATCGATTGATTTTATTTTGTCCTTTCAAATGCTTTAAACTCTCATGATCCGTATGTATAATGAACTCTTTAGGCCATAGATAATGTTGCCATGTTTGTAATGCACGAACCAAAGCATAAAGTTCTTTGTCATAAGTTGGATACCGCAATAAAGCACCATTCAACATTTCACTAAAAAAACATTAAATGTCTTTGATTTTGCATCAAAACAACACCTATCCCTACTCCACTGTCATCACATTCTATTTCAAAAGTTAAGTTAAAATTAGGTAATGCAAGCAATCGAGCTGAACTCAATTTATCTTTCAAAGTGTTAAAAGCAAGTTCTTGTTTTGCTCCCTGATAACTTGTAGAATTACAAGTTATTATGGTCACTATTTGATTTAATTAGAGTAACTTTGGAGCTAAACGCATGATTTTGGTAGTTAAATGATGAAAAATGTATCACCATGCGTTGGCACTACTTACCAAAGAAAATACCTGAAAAACGATGAGCTTTTATGTTCCTAACGCAGGGTTAAGAAGAAAAGAAGCATAAACAATCAAAGTACGAAGAGACGAAGCTGCTGTGAGGACAAGTGAAAACCCATGCGTCGAGCCTATGCGCTGAGCCCATGCGTTGAGACCATGCGTCGAGCCGAGTGGGTTGAGACCATGCGTCGAGCCTATGTGTTGACAATCTGAAAAGTAGAAACAGACGCATGCTCAAACAGCTGTCATGTTATTATGAAAAAGGACAACATCCAATCAGATCATGGCAGAACAAATAGGCTGACAATCTGAAAAGTCTATGCAGCGTGGCTGAAATTTAATGCAAAGGTGTCAGGTCATCATGATATCAACTTTTTGACGTTTATAAATAGTCCACAAGCTTCTCCAAGAAAGGGAGGAAGAGAGACCAGTTCAAGAGGCGAAAGCTCTGCACTATTTCTCCCCCACCATAACCAGCCTCCATTTCGAGCTCTTCCGAGAGAAGGATTCTGAGCATCTTCAGAGTCGTCTCCCAGTGAGTGAGAACCTTTCACCTTATGGAATCTTTGTATCAGATAGCAACCATCTCAAGCCTTCATGAAGCAAAACGTTGCCAGTGGCGGCTTGACTCCCTTCATCTCTATTTTATTTCCATTTCTCTCCTTCTTGCTTATATTTTGTTAATGACATTCGAGAAAATGATTTATTGTCTTAATATGAGTTTGATTGACTATCATCTTCCGTCTATTTCCGTATTAAACACTTTACACCATGCTGTCTAAATGCCAAATGAGTTAAATGTTAAAAGTTAGTTTTTCTTGAGCAATTCTGAGTATGTTACATCTTGATTAATGCATATCTTTAGCTTGCATAACTTTGTCTGACAAACAAACGTAGTAAGCATGACTGTCGAGCTTGAGAGAGTGGATAGTTAATCTTTAGCATTAATTAAGACTAGATGAGCGCAGAGATGTAGATCATCTTTTGCCAACGCAAACTTACCATGCGTCTTAGAGATAAAATAAATGTGGCGTCAAAACATCGAGAGATGAATTCACACACGCAGTTTGTAGGTATGTAATTGTACTTAGAAAGTTTAGGTAACAACTAGCTCTTGCGTTCAACTCTACCTCTATCGCATGGTTCCATTCATTCTCAACGCATGCTATCTGACGCATTGTTTTACATATGACTACCCAACGCCGCATCCACCTCATTATTAGTAGTAGGAAATTCTTTTCATTTTTTATGTATAGTTTTACACACATAATCAACAAACGCATATATATTTACATGTACAGTCACCGCATAGTCATACATTTAGTCTCAACGCCTAGTTATTACAAATCCCTGCGTTCGACCCTAGACTCACCAGGAAACCTATAAATGCTTATACTTGGGTCTTTATAGGAAAACTTGCTTAGTCATGATCACATCTAGAGTAATTCTCAACGCATCCTTGTACGGAAATGATAAATCTATTTTTGTGCAACGAGCGAAGAAACTCAATTAATTGGAATAGAAATTTAAGTGAACAAATCCAACGAACACTCCCCAAACAAAAGAAACATTCAAATAACAAGTTCATTTAAAGGTGAAGCAATTCTACTAAAATCCTTAATGAACCTACGATACAATCTCGCAAGACCATGAAAACTTCTTACCTCACTTACACTTTTAGGTGTAGGCCAATCTCTTATAGCCCTTACGTTCTCCTCATCGACTTCAACACCTTTAGATGAAACTACAAACCTAAGAAAATTGATTTTTTCTGTATAAAAGCTACATTTCTTTATATTTGCATACAAGCATTCCTTTCGCAAAGTAGTCAAAACGGAACGTACATGCTCAACATGCTCATCTAAAGATTTAGCGTACACAAGAATGTCATAAAAATAGACAAACTTCATGAATTCTCGCAAGACATGATTCATTAACCTTATGAATGTACTAGGTGCATTAGTCAATCCAAAAGGCATAATTATCCATTCATAAAGACCATACTTCGTTTTGAAAATGGTTTTCCATTCATCACCAATATGCATGTGAATTTGATGATAACCCGATTTCAAATCAATCATAGTAAACAGACTACAACCATGCAACTCATCATACCATCTAATCGAGGAATTGGATGCCTTTATTTAATAGTTATCTTGTTGATAGCCCTATAACCAACACACATACGCCAGGAACCATCTTTCTTAAGCAGAAGAATAATAGGAACAGAACATGGACTGACGTACACACCCTTTAGAAAGGAGTTCACATACTTGCCTTTGTATCTCTTTCGCCTCCTTTGGATTAGTCCTATATGCTAAACGGTTTGGAACGGCCGCCCCTGGAATGAAATCGACCTTATGCTTAATCCCCTTAAGTGGTGGTAACCCACTAGGCATCTCCTTGGGAAATAAGTCATAAAATTCCTTCAAAAGCACAAGAAAACACTGGGCGAAGAAGAGTTAATCTCATTAATTAAAAAACAAGACCCTTTGCACATAAGTACAAGAATGGTCTGGTTTGAAAGTAAACCGTTCCTAGCCTCACTTGATATAGTATACAAACTCACAGTTTTGGCTTTTCTCTCTTTTTTTCCTCTGGCTGATTGCTAGTCTCTTGCTTTTCACTCATAATCTTTTTTTCTTTCAATTCTTTTTCTGTCATTTCTTTTTCACTTTTTGCTTTTGCATCAGCCTCTTGCTTTTTCTTTTCAAGTTTCCATTGATCAATAAACACATATTTTGAAGACAAAGGAATAAGAGTTGTTTTCCTACCATTATGAGTAAAAGAGTAACAATTGGTATACCCATCATACACACCCGTCAACACAAATTGCCAAGGTCTACCAAATAATAAATCCTCAGCATGCATGGATACAACATCACACAAAACGTCATCAGCATACTTTACAATGGTAAATGAAACATGAGCTTGCTTAGTCACCTGGACTTCCCCACAATCATTTAACCATTGAAGCTTGTATAGTCTAGGATGTAGTTTAGTCTCTAAATTAAGTCTCTTGACCAGAATAGAACTCACAACATTGGTGCAACTACCGCTATCGATAACCACCCTACAAGGTACAGATTGCACAAGGCATCTAGTGTGAAACAAGTTCTCTCGTTGGTCTAAACTATCCTCCTTAATTTGAGTGTTTAAAGCTCTCCTAGAGACTAAGGATATAAGTTTAGGATCCTCTTCACTAAACTCCTCACTCGTCATCATTTTCTACCTTTATAACCTCATTTTCCTCTTCATCTTCTGTCACAATTTCTCCTTCTCTTATGGTCATTATTTTTCTATTACGACAATCTCTACTAAAGTCACCCACCCTTTGACATTTTCAACATTTTAAATCGCTATTTCACACATTAGAGTCATCAACTTTCAATTTTCCTTTTCTACAACTCTTCCCTTTCTCAAGCTTCACTTTAGGTTTCTCCTTCACCTCTTGGTTTCTAGGCTTATAATCAATATTCTTATTATTTGTTTTCCATGTGTACTAGAGTTGGAAAAATGTTTAGAAGAATACCGTCAAGACTTTCGTTGGAGTTGCCTCTTGATCTTGATTGCAATATGCAACAACTCGTCCATGTCAAAGTATGGTTGTAGATCAACCTGGTCAGCAATGTCCATGTTTAGCCCATTAAGAAATGGTGCCATGAGACTCAACATGTCCTCGTCTAGATCAAATCCATCATCAATGTATCCATCTCCTTGTAATAATCCTCCACAGATTTGCTTCCTTGTTTCAATGCTTGTAGCTTTTGCGCCATGTCCCTTTGGAAATGTTTAAGAACGAATCGTCTTCGCATCGACTCCTTGAACTCATAGCATGATATGAATAGAGAACCTCATTCATGCAATATGAACATTAAGAATGAGCCATACATGTTGTCCAAGTTTATACTAAGCAAAGACGAAGAATTATGAGTGTTACAACATTTTAGATGCCTCATAGAATGTCTAGGGTTATATTTTGAGGCCTATATAATGTCATGTAATTGGTCAAACAAGGAGACATGGGGAGAGACTTGAAAATGTAGTAAACAAAGCCTTTGAGCATTTTTTTAGCCTTGTGCTATGTTTCTTTTGCAATTTTATGGTGTTTAGATTGTATGTTCAGAATCATTCAAGCTTGACTTGATCGATCTTGCTTGTGGAGTGATTCGAAGATCAAAGGTTTTGCTGATCGTCTAAGTAATCTATCCTCTAGTCATTCTTAGGGGCTGATATCATCTTGATTTGGGGTGTTTGAGTTTGAGCTCGAAATGTCTAGTTTGTCGGCAAAGTTGTTAGATCCAAGTCCTCGAGTGTTACTTATCATTTGGTATCAGAGCTTAGGCGCAAGATTGGATATATGTTTTCGTTGTTCTTTTCTTGTTTTTTTTTTCTTATTCATCTCGTCACATTCTATCTCATATCTAGTCGTGTTTTCATATTTTCGTAAAGTTCAAGGTTTAAGATCAGAGTCTTATTTACAAAATTTCTTTTATGTCTTCAAATTCAGCTTCCTTCAAGGTCGAAGATTTGTGTTTTGAAAATCAGTCAGGAGAAGAAATGTCACACCCTACTTTCCAAGAAACCGATGCGTTGAAGAGTCTATGAAGAAAAGAGGTAAAAGACCATGTTGGACGCATGGTCAGGACTAGGTAACGCATGGTAAGGGTGGACGCATGGAAGTAAACCGAGAAGGGAAAGAAGTGAAACGCATAAGCAAGAAAGGAATAAAGTTATGTTGTGAAGTGTTGAAAGAGATTTAAATCTCGGAAAGATATAATGCTATAGCAAATTGAGTAACGCATAGACTTATAGCAAGGAATGTTCACAAGTGTTGGAGAAGGTTGTGAAGTAAACATAAAACTGGAGCATGTGGTGGACGCATGCTAATCTATCTTTAAGAGAAATAGTTTAAGTGCAAGGAAAAGGTTAAAAGAATAACCTTGGGAATAATCAAGGAATGTCCAAGGATAGGAAGATGGTCATTGGACGCAGGATGAAGGTGAACGCATCAGAACCAACGCATAGAGGAAGGGCTTGAGAAGGACTTGTTGTCATTGACGCCTAGTGGCATTGAGTAAGCACTGGTTTATAATAGTGCGGCTATCTGTTGAAGGTGATCTCGAGTGGTTGTTGTGTGCTGAAGTAGTGGCAGCGTTGGCGGGGAAAGATACGTACTTGGCTTACCATGCGTTGGTAAGGTTGTCATGCGTTGAGATTCCTATGCGTTGAAGACAGAGTTATCTCTATGCGTCAAAGAGTAGTATAGTTGGCTGAGAGTTAGAAAAGTGAGTAGTGAAACTCAAACTTTAAAGGAAACTCAACGAACGCATGAGGGCATTGTGTGAATGAATGGTTGTCTGTTGGAAAATGTTGGACGCATAAGATAAGTTTATAAGGCCAAGTGGCTATGTATAGATTTGACACCTTATCAGTGTTTCATGCAAGATGACACTTGGACTAATGCATGGTTAATTAAGCATGCAGCGTGACATGTGGCAAACAAGTGGCACAAGGAGAGGAGAAGTTGGATGGCAAGCTCCCTATAAATAGAACCTTGAGGGAAAAGAAGCGACTTATGACTCTCAAAGAAGAATTCTGGAGAGAAAAAGAGAAGAAGAAGGCAGCAAGGACGTCCGTAGTAGGAGTATACGGCCAAGAAAGAAGGTATTTGACAACTTAGCTATTTTATGTAAAAAAGTTGTCTTGCATTAAAAAGGGTCGGCTTTGCGTTGAGGACAAACATAATGTCCAAGGTGAACGCGGCGTCCAAAAGTTAGGTGATGCGTTCAAGTTGGACCTTGCGTCCAAGAGAGGGTGACGCATCCGGAAGAGAAGTAAGAAGAGTCAGGATGCACTTTGCGGAAATAATCAACCTTGAGTTGAACAGCAGGGGTTGTGGTAGTTATCAACCTTGCGTTGAAGGGCATGGTTGCATTCAACCGAGCTGGCAGAGGGAAATGGAGCTTTGCATTACTGAGATTAGAACGCTGCGTCCAAGAAGCTTGGGAAGAGGAAATAGAGGAAAGGAAGAAGAAGTATTCTTTGGCAAGTATAGGTGAGTAACACCTGAGTTTTACAAAATATAAATGAGTTCTTTATGAATATAATTTTATGGGTTTCGAATGAAATAATGCATGCGTTTTCATATATAAAGCATACGAATATGTGATTTTTAGAGACATGAGCATGCGTTTTACTTGTAAACTTTGAGAATGCTGGTACTTGCTATGAGATATAAAACGCATAGTGATTTATGATATTGGTTTTCATGACTTTTCTGAAAAGCATGGTATTATATGATTTCAAGAAAGATTTGAAAATAAACTTTATGAAAAGCATGCGGTTTTATATTAAAACTGGAAATTAAATTTAGCATGCTGATGAGGTGAGATTTGGAAACAGTTACTTTATGAATTATTGATATAATGTTTCCATAATATGTTCTGTGTAATATTAAACTTGAAAAGGCACCCGAGGCAGAGACTTGGAGAAGACCAAAGGGTAGTCGTTATATTGAAATGAGACCCCAATGCTCAGGGACTCGTAGAAGGCATTGTGGGCGGCCCATATTATAAAGGTACCCAATACTCAGGGACTCGTAGAAGGCATATGGGTAACCTAGATATAGAAATGGGACCCCAATGCTCAGGGACTCGTAGAAGGCATTGAGAGCGGCCTGCATTATAGTACCTATGTTGTCACACCCCCCTCCCGTATTATCCTCCCTAACCCGACAGAAGATGTGAAGACAGCAACCTTGACTCCTCTGTAAGGTTCACTGTCCAACCATTTTCACCAAAGACGGCCCAGACGAGGTTCGACGTAGGCAAAGCATCCCCAACTCGCTTGCTACCTGGAAAATTAGAAAAACATGGGAAAACGTGAGCTAAAGCCCCGTGAGTGACTGGTTTTTTTTGTAAAACTATCTTTTATTCGAAAACAAGCATGTTACATTAATACGCATTAAAACAAGGATTTAGCATGATAATTAAACAGAAACAGATTTTCCACAAAACTTTATTAATCTCGTAAATTTGTTCCAAATCAATAGAATCATTTTCTAGAATGATTAAATAGAAAACCGTTTGGTTTTTCAATCTTTTCCCTTAGTTGAGGCGGAGCAAGACTCAACGCTCTCAACGTGGAAATCATCCCTGGCTTGATGAGGAGCAAAACTCGACGCACCAGCCAAATCAACCTCTATGTGCACATAGGAATATGGCGGGTTGCCCAAGTACCTTCTCATGTCCCTCAGTACTGGGTCCCGGGGAAACTCACGTGCCTTCTCATGTCCTTGAGCACTGAGCCTCCTCTTAAACATTTTATTCAACAGTTTACACAAATAGTTCATCTAAAACCAACATTCCGAAACATGCGTTTCAATATCTAAAAACCATCAGACGAAACATGCCTTTTTAAACAATATATCAAATACATGCGTATCAAATGATTCATCACAAACCATATCTTAAAGAACATTTTCGGTAAAAACTGATTTGATTTGAAGAAGAAAGGTGTCACTCACTAGTCACTTAAGAATTTCCTCTTTTCCCTTAAAATTCTGCCTTCCCCGAGCTCCTTAAATGCAAGGCTTGCATTTCTAACCCGCAAGGTAGCTCAAATGGACGCAGCGTGCAAGATCTTCTGGATGCGTCGACCTTGTGCAAGATTTCCTAGATGTGTCGACTTTCTTGGACGCAAATCTCCTTTTACAACGCAAGGGTTCCTTCTTCTGCCTTCGTTCTCCTCTTCCTTTCAAGGATTCTTACTTCGGTATCATTTGTCATTACTCTTCCCTCAGGGTCCTATTTATAGAAGGCTTGCGATCTTACTTCTTTCTTTTGCCACTTGATTGTCACATGTCACGCTGCATGTCTGACTAACCATGCATTAGTCCAAGTGTCCACCTTGCATGAAACACTTACCATGCCTTTTTAACACCTCCTACTTTAAGGTGTCAAGTCTATATGAAGCCACCTGGCCTTTATAAGCTTATCTTAAGCGTCCAACATTTTTCCAATAGGCAACCATTCATTCAGCACAACGCCCTCATGCGTTCTTTGAGTTCCCTTTAAGGTTTGAGCTTCACTACTCACTTTTCTAACTTTCAGCCAACTACACTGCTGTCTTCGACGCATAGAGATAACTTTGTCTTCAACGCATAGGGACCTCAACGCATAACAACCTTACCAACGCATGGTAAGCCAAGTACGTTTCTTCCCCCGCCAACGCGGCGACTACTTCAGCTCACAACCATTCGTGATCACCCTCAACGCATAGCCGCACTATTATAAACCAGTGCTTACACAATGCTACTAGGTGTTAATGACAAACGCCCAATACTATGCGTTTGTACCTCATCGCATCATACCATGTGTCCAACTCCTTTGGTCCATAACTCCTTCTCAAGCTCTTCCTCTACGCGTTGGTCCTATTGCATTTACCTTCATCCTGCGTCCATGACCATCTCCCCATCCTTGGACATTCCTTGATTATTCCCAAGGTTATTCTTTTAATCCTTTTCCTTGCACTTAAACTAATTCTCTTAAGATAGATTAACATTCGTTCACCACATACTCCAGTTTTTATGTTTACCTCACAACCTTAATAACCAATGGTAGCCACCTTCAACTCATAAGCCCCTCGTCG
Organism: Citrullus mucosospermus; assembly: GCA_030954485.1. NCBI lineage: Eukaryota > Viridiplantae > Streptophyta > Magnoliopsida > Cucurbitales > Cucurbitaceae > Citrullus > Citrullus mucosospermus. The sequence goes on along the minus strand of JAKCFO010000020.1, from coordinate 40,033 downwards.
CATAGCTAATAGCCGTCCTTAACACGTGAACTCCTCAACACATTGCTGATAACCTTCTCAACGCTTAGCTGATAACCTTCTCAACGCATAAACTTTAAAATATAACCATAGGCAGTCTATGAGGCATCTAAAATGTTTTAAGACTCATAATTAATGACCATGATCAAATTGTAACATAAAAATACATAAAATGACTCAAAACTGAAAAATACATTTAATAAATAAAATAAATCCGAGATTAGTATTTTTCATCCATATCCATGCATTTGTAGCCATCCAAGAGTAAATGACATCTCATTTGAAGTAGCTTTGTTGATTAAATGAAGTTGGATTCTTCATAAATACCACTTGACTTCACATAATTCTTCTTCTTTGCTTAGTGTAAACTTGGATAGCATGCATGGCTCATTTTTAATGTTCATATTGCATGATTGAGGTTCATTCATTCATATCAAGAAGACCAAGGTATCTAACCAGAAAGGTACCCGGTTGAAACCCATAAACTGAGCTAACTCATAAGTCAACTCCCAATCCATAGCTGCCAAAAAATTAGAACTCTTCCCAACATTAGTCTTAAGCCCAACCAACCTCTCAAAATAACATATGTATCTCAGACAAACTGAATAGAACCTCGCTCAGCCACACAAAAATCACCAAATCATTTGCAAAAGAAAGATGGGTAAGACTAACCTTCTCACACCTATGGTGAAACTGGAACCCCTCAGAGAGCCATTCACCATAATAGAAAACTTAGGGGACGTCATGCAAGCCCTAACCCAACTCATAAATTGAAGCGGGGTACCATTGGCTAATAAGGCACCGAGTAGAAAGTCTCAATGACCAGAATCATAAGCTTTCTATAAGTTCACCTTGAGAACACACCTCGGGGGACCTTTATTCCGATGATACCCCCCCACAAGCACCCGACACTAGAGGATGTTATCAGAGATGGACCGCTAAGGACAAAAGCAGACTAATTACCGCTCACAAACTTAGGCAACCAACCCACAACCGATCAGATAACAATTTAGTGATACATTTATAAACCACATTACAACAAGAAATAAGCCTGAAATCCGATAACCACTCCACCCCAGCCCATTTTGGCACCAACGTAATAGCTTTATCATTAATCCCAGCAGGAAGATAGCACGAATCAAAAATGTGCTGCACCGCAAAGTAGAAGTTACCACCCACCACAGACCAAGCAACCTTAAAGAAACCCACCGAGAAGCCATAAGGACCCAGAGCCTTACCATTCTTCATAGAGAACAGAGCTTGCCATATCTCATCCGTGGTAATAGGACGACATAAGTCATGACAACATTCCTCAGGCCAATGAAACTGAACAATCTTAGAGATTTCAATAGTCAAGTCCCTATAACCAATAGGTTGGTGCCCTAAACTCCCTTGAAGAAATCAACAGTAGCCCATGCAACACTCTCAGGAGAGGAGTGTTTGACACCCATATTGTCAATCACAAAGAACAGCTCATTCCTTGCCTAGATTGCACACTACGGTGAAAGATAGCAGAATTCTGGTCACCAAACTCCAACCAACGAACTCTAGATTTTTTGCAGTAGAGAAGCCTCCTCCCGTCTCGCCACAACCCAAAACACCTCAGTGGTCCTAGCCACCTCACTAGCAAGATGAACTTCACAAGGGAAGCCTCTAGAAGAGACTAAGCCCGATCCACATCAGCCTTAGCAGCCCACACCCCCTCATCCAACTAAGAAAATATGATGACCAAAACGACCCCTCAGAATAGGCTTGAGGGCTTGAAGATTCTGCACCAAGCTGACCAAAGGAGACACCCTCTCCTGAGAGTGTTGTGGGGCTACTGTTGATTTCTTCTGGGGATGGAATGGAGAAACCACCTTGGGATCCAACATGACTTGTGAGCTCCGTCTAGTTAAACAACGTTAAAAATAGCACTTCTTCAGAGGCAACCCAAGTTTATTACTTTCTTTTATTTTAGTTTGTTTGATTTGTTTATTTTCTTTTATAGGAAACCACACATATGCCTCTAATTATTTTTCAGAAAATTGGTGCAAAGTACTCATTCCGCCAAGCCTTTTGGTGGTCTCCCGCACATTCCCAAGCTTGTATCTCTTTGCTTTATTCTTTTATGCATAGACAATGCATCGTTAGTTGTTTTCAATAATTATCTGCATGCTAATTAAATTTTGGAAAAAAAATGAAATTTTTTCGATTTGAGCTTTAAAAGATGATGGGAATGTTTTATGGTTGTGTGCTTTTGATATGATTGGCTATGATGAGACATGAATATGCATAATGGATGACTTATTGTGGAAATAGGATAACATTATCTTGAACTTTGATCTATTTAAGTCCCTCTTGAAGTCTCTCATATTTTTGAGCATGTAGTCACTTTAATTCAGAAACATTAACTTAGAAAATATAGTGTGAACCAAGCAACATCAACTATCATGCCCCAAGGTCCCATTACAAGGTCAAGAGCCAAGAAGCTACAACAAGCTTTAATCACTCATATCCAAGTTATGGTGATCTCAACAAAGGAGATTGTAGAAGATGTTGGAGTTCTTCCATACATGCTATGTAGTTGAGCTTCAAGATGAAGATGCATTAAATGCATTCTAACTTGCATTTAATGAAGTTTTGCTTAAATTAATGAAATTCAAGTTGAAGCTAATCAATGGAATGATAAAAAGACAGCACTTTTGTTTTTGGAATTTAATTATAATTTCAATTTGTTTTTATTTTTATTTTTCTAAGCCTTGTTTTTAATAGGGGGTTATGGAGAATTGAAACTCATGTAGGTTACCATTTTCTCCATAAAACAATCATTTAGTTTTGTGTCTTTGGTTTTTGTTTTTGTCAATTATGTTTAGGGTGTAATGGCTATAAAAAGGCCCCTTTTTTCCCGGATAGATTGGAGAAGTGAATGAATTAAAATTTCTTTAGCTTGGTAAAAGCTAAGTATTTTTATTTTTGCAATTTATTGTGTTTTAGAACTTGCATGCTAGAATCATTCAAGTGGTGTTGATCAAACCTCTTGTGAAAGTGATTCGAATCTCGAGTTTAGAAACGAGTTTTCTCTACTCTTGATCTTGATCATCAAGGTAAAATTCCTTTCAAAACTTAATCCTTGGGTTGATTCCTTATTGTTCTGGGGTTTTTGTATATTAGAGCTAAAGGTTTTGTTTCTTAACAAGGTTGTTGGATCAAAATTCTCAAGGGTTACTTAACAAAATGATTAAGTTGAGAATATATTTGGTTATCACTCCGAAAGGCCCCATTGTTAGAGAGTTGAAATGCATGATGGTTCGTATTGTTAGACTAAGGAAGAAGAAAAGCCTTTGAAAAATTGTGCACCAAAATGTATGTGTTTTACTGCCTATCTTTTATACCATTCAAAATGTTAAACTTGTATTGTGTATGCATGGATGGGGGTGAAAAGAGCTACCTTTGTTGTGATTAGTAAAGACGCTTGGAACTTGACTAGATACGAGTCTCTACAGTGGATATGAAGCTAGTGCCCCTAGGTAAAAGAATGCACATTTAAGCCAGCGATGAAAAATAAAATCTTGAAATATTAAGATACCTTAGTATATTACTTACTTGAAATGTGTGAATTCTTGAAAATTGGTGCATGAGCTAGAGTAGGGGAAAAACTAGAAAATCTCTCTTAAGTCTTAATTTGAGTTCTTGTTTTTGAATTAAAGAAGGCTTGCACACATACACATGGGGGATGACGAGCTTTGGCCTTGAATGATCCTAACAATATAGATATGCTTGAATGTTGCAACTTAAGATCCTAATATATTACTCTCTGAGGCATGAATCAATAGCACACTTATTTAGAATTTCCCTATGTTTTATTCTTTTCTTTGCTCAGGACTAGCAAAGTTCTAAGTTTGGGGTGGTGAAAAGAACCTAAAAAGTGCTTTTCTTGATTTTAATTTAGGGATGTTTTTATTGGATTTAATATGTTGCTAGTGATTTTCAGGTTATTAAGGAGAAATTAAGTGTCTAAAGCCAAATGAACCAAAATCAAGCCCAAACTGGGTGAGAAATGAAAGAAAAGATGAAAAAGCCCTAGAAACGGGGCAGCGTAGCCGAAAGCATCGTTACGCTGCCCTCTACACTCCAAATCTGAGAGCATCAAATTTGGGAGATCAAGAGTGTCGTAGCACTAAGTTGTTCCATTTGGAACCTGGCAAAGATGACGAATAGTGTCACGACGCTGCCCTTTTTATGACGGATAGTGTTGTTGCACTCTCCAAGAGTGCATCGACACTAGCTTTCTTTTTTTTTTTTTCTTTTTTGTAGATTTTACAATTTTGAAAAATATATTGGGCGACCACTTCTACATATTGAGGGTGATATGAATGGAAGAACCTCAATCATGTCACTTTATGGAATATGGATGGTTACAAATGTATGGAATATAGATGAAAAATACATAATCTCGGATTTATTGTATTTATTAAATGTAATTTTCAGATTCAAGTCACTTTATGTATTTTATGTTACAATTAGATCATGGATTATGATGGTCATTAATCATGAGTGTTATAATTTTTTGAATGCTTCATAGAATGTCTAGGGTTATATTTTGAGGCTTATATAATGTCATGTAATTGTTAAAGAAAGGAGACTTGGAAGAGACTCGAAAAATGTAGTAAAAGAGCCTTTTGAGCTTTCTTTTAGCCTTGTGCTATGTTTCTTTTGCATTTCTATGGCATTTAGTTCATTCAAACTTGACTTGATGGATCTTGCTTGTGGAATGATTTGAGAGCAAGGATCGATGGGAGAATCAATCTTTGTCCAATCCGTGGTTTTGATGATTGCCTAAGTAATCCGTCGTCTAGTTGCTTAGGGGTTGAGATCATCTTGATTTGGGGTGTTTGAGTTTGAGATCTAAAGGTCTTGTTCATCAACAAGGTTGTTAGATCCAAATCCTCGAGCGTTACTTATCATTTGGTAGCAGAGCTTAGGCTCTTGATCGGATATATGTTTCTGTTGTTGTTGTTTTCTTGTTTTTTTTTCATCTCGTCACATTCTGCCTATTTTATGAAACTCGATCTCATATCCAGTCGTGTTTTCATGTTTTCGTAAATGTCAAAGTGTTAGGAAGTCTTATCTACAATATTGCCTTCTTTGAGATTTTAGAATTCAACTTCCTTCAATGTAAAAAATTTGTGTTTTGAAAATCAATCAGAGTAGAAAAATTGTTATCCCTAAGAACAAAGTTGTTCTTTTTCTTTTCTCAAAGGCACAAATCTGAATTTTTACAATTTGATCTCATTTTTTTGCCATTAATTGACATTTGGTGTCCAATCTCATAGGTTACACTTTGAAAATTAGAGGAAGTAGGTTGTTAAACATTAAATATGGCAGTTACAACATCTATGCGCATTGAATTTTCCAGCCATTAGTTAAGAATGATACTCAAAAGTTTCAAATTCAAGCCTAATATAAATTCTTGAGAGTGTACATGTTTGCACCAAACTTCGATGTTCCTTCCAAGCAATATTTTATATTCGAGGACGAATCTTCTTGAAGAAGGGGAGAATGATATGAATGGAGGAACCTCAATCATGCAATATGACCATCAAGAATGAGCCATAAATGTTGTGCAAGTTTACACTAAGCAAGGAAGAAGAATTATGTGATGTCAAGTGGAATTTATGAAGAATCAAGCTTCATTTAATGAACAAAGACTTCAAGCTACTTCAAATGAGATGTCATTTACTCTTGGATGGTTATAAATGAATGGAATATGGATAAAAAATATATAATCTCCGATTATTGTATTTACTAAATGTAATTTTCAGATTCAAGTCAATTTATGTATTTTTATGTTACAATTAGATCATGGATTATGATAGCCATTAATTATGAGTGTTATAACTTTTTGAATACCTCATAGAATGTCATGTAATTGTTCAAGAAAGGAGACTTGGAAGAGACTTGAAAAATGTAGTAAAAGAGCCTTTGAGCTTTTTTTTAACGTTATGCTATGTTTCTTTTGCAATTCTATGGCGTTTAGATTGCATGTATAGAATCATTCAAGCTTGACTTGATCGATCTTGCTTGTGGAATGATTTGAAGATCAAGGATCGATGGGAGTATCAAGCTTTGTCCGATCCGTGGTTTTGCTGATCGTCTAAGTAATTCGTCGTCTAGCCATTTTTACGAGCCGATATCATCTTGATTTGGGGTGTTTGAGTTTGAGATCTAAAGGTCTTGTGTGTCAACAAGGTTGTTAGATCTAGATCCTCAAGTGTTACTTATCAGTGGGGTTCTCAACAATCCTAGAGACACAAGAGATACCTTAAACAGGCACACGAAATTAGAGAGGAAAAGAGAGCCCAAAAGGTGTGCGATTGCTACAACCAAGTGAAGATCGAAGGAGTTCCACGTCGGGAAACAATTCAAGAGTCTTCTTCCTAAGTTTCTCCTTCCCTTTTAATTTCATGCTCGAGAACTCATATGCAAATGTGTATTTGATGGCTATGTGTTGCTAAATTCATTATTTTAGGATGTTGGATTATTTAATTATGGATTTATGTCAATGACTTGGTGTTTTTTATGGATGTTGTTGAATGATATGTTTTTCAATGCTTGTGCTTATTCTTTATTGATTGTATCAATAAATGTTAGGTCTATTTGCTTGAGTGGTTGTATGTCTAATTGGCTCTATAGAATTGAATCTCTACTAATCTTTCATAAAAATAGTTAGGTTATTAGAGAAAGTGGATCATGAGTAATCTTAATGCTATGCTTCTTAACGGTTTCAAGAAGTTAGTAACAACTTAAGTTGCATAAAAAATGGTTGCTTTGGAAAGAAAGTAATCCGGATACTAGTTTCTAGACTTAAGCATATTGTTTGCCCACAATTCCATGAAAACCTAAAGCATGACTTAATGAAGTAATTAATGACATCAACACCCTAGAACACTTTTATCCCTTGAAGTTTTGCTTGCTTTTGTTTTCTTGTTTTTCAACATACAAAAATCCACATTCGAGGTCCATCCCCTAGATAAAATCAATTCAATTCTTGAATAGCTAAGTGAATATATCCAATTCAATCTCTAGTTGATACGATAGTCAGACTTAAACCGTTTTATATTATAACTTAACTCGTGCACTTGCACTTTCATGCATCAAACACCAACCAAAGCAATGTGACATTTCTTAGACATATAAAAAATAGACCTAAAATATTTGGATAGTGTCCTTCAATTCTAAGACATCAAAAATACTTTTCCAAATTCAATACCCAAGATCTAGACCTAAAAGTCTTTGGGAACAAATTCTAGTCCAAAAGATTTGGGTTTGTTTTTCATTTGGAAGTTTCTAAAATTAAACACCGAAACCTAGAAATGAAAGATTTTAATTAAAGAATTTATTTTTCTAATTTCAAGAAATTTAATCTAGCAAACTTAATAAAATTCTAATTTTTCTAATTAAAATAAAAAATAGAGAAGTCCAACTGATTTAAAATTAAACATTTAAAAGAGGTGTAAAGACATAATTTATTTTAAAAATTAGCATAATTTGTTGGGCATTACACTCGTGGATGACAATAAGCTTGGGGATAGAATCTATTTTCGTGTAGGAACTTATGGAAATTTTGCAAAGTGGGCTACCGACGAAATTTGATATATGGAGGTGGAAAATATCTCCTGACACAATATAATTTCTCCTGCAAAAATGTATTTTTGCCAATCAATATAACTTTGTCGGCATAAAGTATCTCCCAACGCAACCATAATGCATTGGGAGATATTTCCCCTGAGTGATACAACAACGATGATTTACCAATACATCATTTTACGTCGGCAAAAGCTATGCTAGATTTTTTTTGTTTACTTTTTGCGTCGGCAAAAGTAAAACAGTTGTGGTGTTAATAGTTTCCGCTTTCACTTCAGTGATGCGGGCCGTCTACTAGGGCTAGGAGATTTTATAAGGTAAGTGATTATCGTCTGGCTGGATATGAACATAAGCAATAAAAATAAACACTCTTAATAAGCAAATTCAAGAAAAAGTTTCACAATTCATGCATGAGGAACTATAAATATTCATCGCAAAGGCCACAAGCCTTGCATATGCCTTGAAAATAAAAATTAGTTCATGCTTGAGAAAAATAAAATATAATAAAAAAGTGAAAGGACATCCTAAAAATTAAGAAAAGAAAAAATATATAGGATGCCAGATGGTGAAAACTAGAAATAAGAATTGCATGAGGCAATCAAAGTTTTCAGCTTCTTCCTCCTCTTCAATGGCAGATTTCTTCTCTAGGGTTCTTCCTATGGAGGTGTAAGATCATGTTTTCTTTTAGTGTATGAAAAAGTATGATACTTCTAGACGTTGTTCATCCCTTTTTAAATAAGAAAAATTGAAATTCTCAAATGCAATTCCAAAATTATCTCCCTAATTTTGCACCCACATTCTAGACATTCACAATTGTTTTCATAAATTTTTCACGTGAATTTATACAAATATTGTTCAATTTCCTTCTATTTCAGTTTAATTTCAAGTGGCTAGATTACATTTTTACAAAGTTATCAATTGACATACGAAAAATTATTTTAATGAAATATAGCCTCACGAAAAACAAATATTTCTCTAAGATCTCAAGTGGTGCTTTATTTCTGTTGTCACCCCTGTTGGAGTTGCAAAGTAGATTAAACCCACGTTATAGGTTCTTGTGTCTTGGTGTTTTCTTGATGTTTTGGTAAGAGATAATCTTTTCCCTTTTAACGTAGATTAATCCTCCTTGATCGAATCCTTGACGATGAAGTTTGGCCTCAGATTGGATTGCCCTTCTAAGGTTTAGATTTGGAATTTAGATATTTTCGGACATCAACCAGCAAGGTCAGAGCCTTTTTGGTAAGAATCGATAAGGAATAAATGTTGCCTTAATTTCCTTTTTGGATTGAATTTAAGTGTTCGAATGATATTTTGAAAACTGGGTGAGACTCTGATGTTTGGACAGTTTTGAAGTAATTTATTAACATTCTATTAGGTTTAGCATGTTTTGATCTGTTTCAGACTCGAGTGAAGTACATAGATTGGTTTTTAATATGTGGAAGCTTGCTATTTCTAGTTTTGGACTAATTTAGAATGGTTTTTGTTGGCTTCAAGATCGATAGTTGGTCAAGGACCACTGATAACTTGTAGAAATACAAGTTATTGTAGTCATTATTTGATTTAATTAGAGTAGCTTTGGAGCTAAACACATGATTTTGGTAGTTGAATGATGAAAAATGTATCACCATGCGTTGACACTACTTACAAAGGAAAATACCTGAAAAACGATGAGCTTTTCTGTTCTTGACGCAGGGTTAAGAAGAAAAGAAGCGTGAAGTACGAAGAAACGAAGCTGCTGCAAGAACAAGTGGAAACCCGCGTCGAGCCTAGGCGTTGAGACCATGCGTTGAGAAAAAATAGATACAGACGCATGGCCAAAAACTGTCATATCAATATGCAAAAGGATAACACACTATCAGAATATGGCAGAACAAATGGGCCGACGACGTGAAAAGTCTGCGCAGCAGGGCATGGAATTTAATGTAAAGGTGTCAGGTCATCATGAGTTTCAACTTTTCGACGCCTATAAATAGCCCAAAGCTTCCCCATTGAAGGGGGAGAGACCAGTTAAAGAGGCAAAAGCTCTGCACTTTTTCTCCTTCACCACAACCAGCCTCCATTTTGAGCTCTTCTGAGAGAAGGATTCTGAGCATCTTCAGAGTCATCTCCCAGTGAGTGAGAATCTCCACCCTATGGAATATATGTATCAAATAGCAACCATCTCAAGCCTCCATGAAGCAAGATGTTGCCAGTGGCGGCTTGACGCTCTTCATCTCTATTTTATTTCCATTTCCCTCCTTCGTGCTTATATTTTGTTAATGACATTCGAGAGAATGATTTATTTCATTAATATAAGTTCGATTGACTATCATCTTCCATCCATTTCTGTATTAAATACTTTACACCATGCTGTCTAATTGCTAAAAGTTAGTTTTCTTGAGCAATTCTGAGTATGTTACATCTGGATTAATGCATATTTTTAGCTTGCATAACCTTGTCTGACAAACAACGTAGTAAGCATGACTGTCGAGCTTGAGAGAGTGGATAGTTAATCTTTAGCATTAATTAAGACTAGATTAGCTGCAGAGATGTAGTTCATCTTTTGCCAACACAAACTTACCATGCATCTTAGAGATAAGATAAATGTGGTGTCGAAACATTGAGAGATGAATTCACACACGCAGTTTGTAGGTATGTAATTGTACTTAGAAAGTATAGGAAACAACTAGCTCTTGCGTTCAACTCTACCTCTATCGCATGGTCCCATTCCTTCCCAACGCATGCTATCTGACGCATTGTTTTGTATGACTAACCAACGCCGCGTTCACCTCATTAATAGTAGTAGGAAATTCTTTTCATTCTTTTTGTATAATTTAGATACACAATCAACAAATGCATATATATTTACATGTACAGTCACCGCATAGTCATACATTTAGTCTCAACGCCTAATTATTACAAATCCCTGCGTTCGACCCTGGACTCACCAGGAAAACCTATAAATACTTATACTTGGGTCTTTATAGGGAAACTTGCTTAGTCATGATCAAATCTAGAGTAATTCTCAATGCATGCTTGTACGGAAATGACAAATCTATTTTTGTGCAACGAGCTAAGAAACTCAATTCAATTTAATTAGAAATTAAACGAACAAAATTCAACGAACAACCACTCATAGTGGGCATTTGTCAGGTGTGCCAAGCAAAGTTTTGTGTGTGGATAATTTTGGCTAGTTACTGAAGTCTATTTCGAGGTTAGTGGCATTCCTATTGTTGCAAGCTATGCACATTAGTTGTTTGTGTGAATAAATGTGCATGATTGAAATTGATGTGATGCGATGCCAAGTCTTTTACTAGTGCACACATACAATTGTATTTTGTGTACATATATGTTTTACTATTTTCGCACGGTTCACACATGTGAGGGAAAATTTGTTAGTTAACGCTTATCTAGTTGCTTAATGGTTATATTATAACTACATTAGCCATGTTCTAGGTTCATTAAAGGTTCTTGAGAGTAGGGCCTATGATGGGTTTGAGGTTTAAAGAGAGTGAACTAAGTTGCGGTTCATTGGGTCGTTTCAGGTTTAAGAGCAATTTGGCTCTATATAATAACAAATAGCTTTGCTACCATCTTTTTTTGCAGTGCAGAGCATGTTCCATATCTCCACGCTGAGGAGATGCTAAGCAAAGTTCTCTAAGGTGTTTGATTTTTTTGAATAATTTCACTTAGGTGATAACTTGGGTAATTAGGAATTTTACCCCTAAGAACTTTGCTTAGGTGTGTTATGCAAATTGATAGTATCTGAGATGTGTTATTTTCCTCAGCTTAACTCGGGATCTTATACTATTTAATGTGTTAAAAGGACTATATTGTAGGTTTCGAGCACTAACAGGTAGAGTGGGGTATTAGTAATGAAAGGGTGCTAAAACGAAGTTCTATCGCATCAACTGGGACAGAGAACTCCAAAAAGACCAAATCACCGCTGAAGCAACAGCGTAGTGGTGCCACCTAGGCGCTGCCAGGACACTTTTTCCCGAAGGTAGAATTGTTGGCGTACACGCAACAGCTCTGCAACGCTCCTACTATTTTAAAAAGGGAAATCTCGATTTCTAGGGTTTTCTAATCAGCCACCAGCCAAATATCTCTCAAATTCTCACTATTCTCTACTCTTTTGACCAATTTTTGTATGAATAATTTATTCTTGGTGCAATACTATGAGGTATCAAGGCTAAGCTAACGATTTTCTAGCTTGGGTTTAGGATTATTTCTCAATTCTAATATATTTGTAAGATTTTGAACCATGATTCGTGATTGTTGGATGCAATTCTGTATTTTTATGTATTACGATCATATTTGTAGACATTGGTGAACACTATGATTACTGCTTTGAATGAACATGCATGACGTGACACTTTGTTGTATGTTGATCCATTGGAAGCAATATGTTAGATTAGCTTGCAAATCTGAATCAATAAGTATTGTTTCAATCAACCTAGAATTGAACCCATAGAATATTTAATTTTGGCCTTTCCGGTTAAGTATTCCAACATCTCCATAGAACTTGATGCGATTAGGACAAACTTGAATTTGCATGCCTTTCATCAAATCAATTTGTTCTAATTTGTCATTTAGGACGATTTATTTTTGGCTTTTCCAATTAAATTGGTTAGGTGTATGCAATCCTGTAATTTCGGTAATGAAGAATCAATGATTAGGTAATGTTTCGATAAAGTCCAGCCACTTGGCATGTCATCGATTGATTTTATTTTGTCCTTTCAAATGCTTTAAACTCTCATGATCCGTATGTATAATGAACTCTTTAGGCCATAGATAATGTTGCCATGTTTGTAATGCACGAACCAAAGCATAAAGTTCTTTGTCATAAGTTGGATACCGCAATAAAGCACCATTCAACATTTCACTAAAAAAACATTAAATGTCTTTGATTTTGCATCAAAACAACACCTATCCCTACTCCACTGTCATCACATTCTATTTCAAAAGTTAAGTTAAAATTAGGTAATGCAAGCAATCGAGCTGAACTCAATTTATCTTTCAAAGTGTTAAAAGCAAGTTCTTGTTTTGCTCCCTGATAACTTGTAGAATTACAAGTTATTATGGTCACTATTTGATTTAATTAGAGTAACTTTGGAGCTAAACGCATGATTTTGGTAGTTAAATGATGAAAAATGTATCACCATGCGTTGGCACTACTTACCAAAGAAAATACCTGAAAAACGATGAGCTTTTATGTTCCTAACGCAGGGTTAAGAAGAAAAGAAGCATAAACAATCAAAGTACGAAGAGACGAAGCTGCTGTGAGGACAAGTGAAAACCCATGCGTCGAGCCTATGCGCTGAGCCCATGCGTTGAGACCATGCGTCGAGCCGAGTGGGTTGAGACCATGCGTCGAGCCTATGTGTTGACAATCTGAAAAGTAGAAACAGACGCATGCTCAAACAGCTGTCATGTTATTATGAAAAAGGACAACATCCAATCAGATCATGGCAGAACAAATAGGCTGACAATCTGAAAAGTCTATGCAGCGTGGCTGAAATTTAATGCAAAGGTGTCAGGTCATCATGATATCAACTTTTTGACGTTTATAAATAGTCCACAAGCTTCTCCAAGAAAGGGAGGAAGAGAGACCAGTTCAAGAGGCGAAAGCTCTGCACTATTTCTCCCCCACCATAACCAGCCTCCATTTCGAGCTCTTCCGAGAGAAGGATTCTGAGCATCTTCAGAGTCGTCTCCCAGTGAGTGAGAACCTTTCACCTTATGGAATCTTTGTATCAGATAGCAACCATCTCAAGCCTTCATGAAGCAAAACGTTGCCAGTGGCGGCTTGACTCCCTTCATCTCTATTTTATTTCCATTTCTCTCCTTCTTGCTTATATTTTGTTAATGACATTCGAGAAAATGATTTATTGTCTTAATATGAGTTTGATTGACTATCATCTTCCGTCTATTTCCGTATTAAACACTTTACACCATGCTGTCTAAATGCCAAATGAGTTAAATGTTAAAAGTTAGTTTTTCTTGAGCAATTCTGAGTATGTTACATCTTGATTAATGCATATCTTTAGCTTGCATAACTTTGTCTGACAAACAAACGTAGTAAGCATGACTGTCGAGCTTGAGAGAGTGGATAGTTAATCTTTAGCATTAATTAAGACTAGATGAGCGCAGAGATGTAGATCATCTTTTGCCAACGCAAACTTACCATGCGTCTTAGAGATAAAATAAATGTGGCGTCAAAACATCGAGAGATGAATTCACACACGCAGTTTGTAGGTATGTAATTGTACTTAGAAAGTTTAGGTAACAACTAGCTCTTGCGTTCAACTCTACCTCTATCGCATGGTTCCATTCATTCTCAACGCATGCTATCTGACGCATTGTTTTACATATGACTACCCAACGCCGCATCCACCTCATTATTAGTAGTAGGAAATTCTTTTCATTTTTTATGTATAGTTTTACACACATAATCAACAAACGCATATATATTTACATGTACAGTCACCGCATAGTCATACATTTAGTCTCAACGCCTAGTTATTACAAATCCCTGCGTTCGACCCTAGACTCACCAGGAAACCTATAAATGCTTATACTTGGGTCTTTATAGGAAAACTTGCTTAGTCATGATCACATCTAGAGTAATTCTCAACGCATCCTTGTACGGAAATGATAAATCTATTTTTGTGCAACGAGCGAAGAAACTCAATTAATTGGAATAGAAATTTAAGTGAACAAATCCAACGAACACTCCCCAAACAAAAGAAACATTCAAATAACAAGTTCATTTAAAGGTGAAGCAATTCTACTAAAATCCTTAATGAACCTACGATACAATCTCGCAAGACCATGAAAACTTCTTACCTCACTTACACTTTTAGGTGTAGGCCAATCTCTTATAGCCCTTACGTTCTCCTCATCGACTTCAACACCTTTAGATGAAACTACAAACCTAAGAAAATTGATTTTTTCTGTATAAAAGCTACATTTCTTTATATTTGCATACAAGCATTCCTTTCGCAAAGTAGTCAAAACGGAACGTACATGCTCAACATGCTCATCTAAAGATTTAGCGTACACAAGAATGTCATAAAAATAGACAAACTTCATGAATTCTCGCAAGACATGATTCATTAACCTTATGAATGTACTAGGTGCATTAGTCAATCCAAAAGGCATAATTATCCATTCATAAAGACCATACTTCGTTTTGAAAATGGTTTTCCATTCATCACCAATATGCATGTGAATTTGATGATAACCCGATTTCAAATCAATCATAGTAAACAGACTACAACCATGCAACTCATCATACCATCTAATCGAGGAATTGGATGCCTTTATTTAATAGTTATCTTGTTGATAGCCCTATAACCAACACACATACGCCAGGAACCATCTTTCTTAAGCAGAAGAATAATAGGAACAGAACATGGACTGACGTACACACCCTTTAGAAAGGAGTTCACATACTTGCCTTTGTATCTCTTTCGCCTCCTTTGGATTAGTCCTATATGCTAAACGGTTTGGAACGGCCGCCCCTGGAATGAAATCGACCTTATGCTTAATCCCCTTAAGTGGTGGTAACCCACTAGGCATCTCCTTGGGAAATAAGTCATAAAATTCCTTCAAAAGCACAAGAAAACACTGGGCGAAGAAGAGTTAATCTCATTAATTAAAAAACAAGACCCTTTGCACATAAGTACAAGAATGGTCTGGTTTGAAAGTAAACCGTTCCTAGCCTCACTTGATATAGTATACAAACTCACAGTTTTGGCTTTTCTCTCTTTTTTTCCTCTGGCTGATTGCTAGTCTCTTGCTTTTCACTCATAATCTTTTTTTCTTTCAATTCTTTTTCTGTCATTTCTTTTTCACTTTTTGCTTTTGCATCAGCCTCTTGCTTTTTCTTTTCAAGTTTCCATTGATCAATAAACACATATTTTGAAGACAAAGGAATAAGAGTTGTTTTCCTACCATTATGAGTAAAAGAGTAACAATTGGTATACCCATCATACACACCCGTCAACACAAATTGCCAAGGTCTACCAAATAATAAATCCTCAGCATGCATGGATACAACATCACACAAAACGTCATCAGCATACTTTACAATGGTAAATGAAACATGAGCTTGCTTAGTCACCTGGACTTCCCCACAATCATTTAACCATTGAAGCTTGTATAGTCTAGGATGTAGTTTAGTCTCTAAATTAAGTCTCTTGACCAGAATAGAACTCACAACATTGGTGCAACTACCGCTATCGATAACCACCCTACAAGGTACAGATTGCACAAGGCATCTAGTGTGAAACAAGTTCTCTCGTTGGTCTAAACTATCCTCCTTAATTTGAGTGTTTAAAGCTCTCCTAGAGACTAAGGATATAAGTTTAGGATCCTCTTCACTAAACTCCTCACTCGTCATCATTTTCTACCTTTATAACCTCATTTTCCTCTTCATCTTCTGTCACAATTTCTCCTTCTCTTATGGTCATTATTTTTCTATTACGACAATCTCTACTAAAGTCACCCACCCTTTGACATTTTCAACATTTTAAATCGCTATTTCACACATTAGAGTCATCAACTTTCAATTTTCCTTTTCTACAACTCTTCCCTTTCTCAAGCTTCACTTTAGGTTTCTCCTTCACCTCTTGGTTTCTAGGCTTATAATCAATATTCTTATTATTTGTTTTCCATGTGTACTAGAGTTGGAAAAATGTTTAGAAGAATACCGTCAAGACTTTCGTTGGAGTTGCCTCTTGATCTTGATTGCAATATGCAACAACTCGTCCATGTCAAAGTATGGTTGTAGATCAACCTGGTCAGCAATGTCCATGTTTAGCCCATTAAGAAATGGTGCCATGAGACTCAACATGTCCTCGTCTAGATCAAATCCATCATCAATGTATCCATCTCCTTGTAATAATCCTCCACAGATTTGCTTCCTTGTTTCAATGCTTGTAGCTTTTGCGCCATGTCCCTTTGGAAATGTTTAAGAACGAATCGTCTTCGCATCGACTCCTTGAACTCATAGCATGATATGAATAGAGAACCTCATTCATGCAATATGAACATTAAGAATGAGCCATACATGTTGTCCAAGTTTATACTAAGCAAAGACGAAGAATTATGAGTGTTACAACATTTTAGATGCCTCATAGAATGTCTAGGGTTATATTTTGAGGCCTATATAATGTCATGTAATTGGTCAAACAAGGAGACATGGGGAGAGACTTGAAAATGTAGTAAACAAAGCCTTTGAGCATTTTTTTAGCCTTGTGCTATGTTTCTTTTGCAATTTTATGGTGTTTAGATTGTATGTTCAGAATCATTCAAGCTTGACTTGATCGATCTTGCTTGTGGAGTGATTCGAAGATCAAAGGTTTTGCTGATCGTCTAAGTAATCTATCCTCTAGTCATTCTTAGGGGCTGATATCATCTTGATTTGGGGTGTTTGAGTTTGAGCTCGAAATGTCTAGTTTGTCGGCAAAGTTGTTAGATCCAAGTCCTCGAGTGTTACTTATCATTTGGTATCAGAGCTTAGGCGCAAGATTGGATATATGTTTTCGTTGTTCTTTTCTTGTTTTTTTTTTCTTATTCATCTCGTCACATTCTATCTCATATCTAGTCGTGTTTTCATATTTTCGTAAAGTTCAAGGTTTAAGATCAGAGTCTTATTTACAAAATTTCTTTTATGTCTTCAAATTCAGCTTCCTTCAAGGTCGAAGATTTGTGTTTTGAAAATCAGTCAGGAGAAGAAATGTCACACCCTACTTTCCAAGAAACCGATGCGTTGAAGAGTCTATGAAGAAAAGAGGTAAAAGACCATGTTGGACGCATGGTCAGGACTAGGTAACGCATGGTAAGGGTGGACGCATGGAAGTAAACCGAGAAGGGAAAGAAGTGAAACGCATAAGCAAGAAAGGAATAAAGTTATGTTGTGAAGTGTTGAAAGAGATTTAAATCTCGGAAAGATATAATGCTATAGCAAATTGAGTAACGCATAGACTTATAGCAAGGAATGTTCACAAGTGTTGGAGAAGGTTGTGAAGTAAACATAAAACTGGAGCATGTGGTGGACGCATGCTAATCTATCTTTAAGAGAAATAGTTTAAGTGCAAGGAAAAGGTTAAAAGAATAACCTTGGGAATAATCAAGGAATGTCCAAGGATAGGAAGATGGTCATTGGACGCAGGATGAAGGTGAACGCATCAGAACCAACGCATAGAGGAAGGGCTTGAGAAGGACTTGTTGTCATTGACGCCTAGTGGCATTGAGTAAGCACTGGTTTATAATAGTGCGGCTATCTGTTGAAGGTGATCTCGAGTGGTTGTTGTGTGCTGAAGTAGTGGCAGCGTTGGCGGGGAAAGATACGTACTTGGCTTACCATGCGTTGGTAAGGTTGTCATGCGTTGAGATTCCTATGCGTTGAAGACAGAGTTATCTCTATGCGTCAAAGAGTAGTATAGTTGGCTGAGAGTTAGAAAAGTGAGTAGTGAAACTCAAACTTTAAAGGAAACTCAACGAACGCATGAGGGCATTGTGTGAATGAATGGTTGTCTGTTGGAAAATGTTGGACGCATAAGATAAGTTTATAAGGCCAAGTGGCTATGTATAGATTTGACACCTTATCAGTGTTTCATGCAAGATGACACTTGGACTAATGCATGGTTAATTAAGCATGCAGCGTGACATGTGGCAAACAAGTGGCACAAGGAGAGGAGAAGTTGGATGGCAAGCTCCCTATAAATAGAACCTTGAGGGAAAAGAAGCGACTTATGACTCTCAAAGAAGAATTCTGGAGAGAAAAAGAGAAGAAGAAGGCAGCAAGGACGTCCGTAGTAGGAGTATACGGCCAAGAAAGAAGGTATTTGACAACTTAGCTATTTTATGTAAAAAAGTTGTCTTGCATTAAAAAGGGTCGGCTTTGCGTTGAGGACAAACATAATGTCCAAGGTGAACGCGGCGTCCAAAAGTTAGGTGATGCGTTCAAGTTGGACCTTGCGTCCAAGAGAGGGTGACGCATCCGGAAGAGAAGTAAGAAGAGTCAGGATGCACTTTGCGGAAATAATCAACCTTGAGTTGAACAGCAGGGGTTGTGGTAGTTATCAACCTTGCGTTGAAGGGCATGGTTGCATTCAACCGAGCTGGCAGAGGGAAATGGAGCTTTGCATTACTGAGATTAGAACGCTGCGTCCAAGAAGCTTGGGAAGAGGAAATAGAGGAAAGGAAGAAGAAGTATTCTTTGGCAAGTATAGGTGAGTAACACCTGAGTTTTACAAAATATAAATGAGTTCTTTATGAATATAATTTTATGGGTTTCGAATGAAATAATGCATGCGTTTTCATATATAAAGCATACGAATATGTGATTTTTAGAGACATGAGCATGCGTTTTACTTGTAAACTTTGAGAATGCTGGTACTTGCTATGAGATATAAAACGCATAGTGATTTATGATATTGGTTTTCATGACTTTTCTGAAAAGCATGGTATTATATGATTTCAAGAAAGATTTGAAAATAAACTTTATGAAAAGCATGCGGTTTTATATTAAAACTGGAAATTAAATTTAGCATGCTGATGAGGTGAGATTTGGAAACAGTTACTTTATGAATTATTGATATAATGTTTCCATAATATGTTCTGTGTAATATTAAACTTGAAAAGGCACCCGAGGCAGAGACTTGGAGAAGACCAAAGGGTAGTCGTTATATTGAAATGAGACCCCAATGCTCAGGGACTCGTAGAAGGCATTGTGGGCGGCCCATATTATAAAGGTACCCAATACTCAGGGACTCGTAGAAGGCATATGGGTAACCTAGATATAGAAATGGGACCCCAATGCTCAGGGACTCGTAGAAGGCATTGAGAGCGGCCTGCATTATAGTACCTATGTTGTCACACCCCCCTCCCGTATTATCCTCCCTAACCCGACAGAAGATGTGAAGACAGCAACCTTGACTCCTCTGTAAGGTTCACTGTCCAACCATTTTCACCAAAGACGGCCCAGACGAGGTTCGACGTAGGCAAAGCATCCCCAACTCGCTTGCTACCTGGAAAATTAGAAAAACATGGGAAAACGTGAGCTAAAGCCCCGTGAGTGACTGGTTTTTTTTGTAAAACTATCTTTTATTCGAAAACAAGCATGTTACATTAATACGCATTAAAACAAGGATTTAGCATGATAATTAAACAGAAACAGATTTTCCACAAAACTTTATTAATCTCGTAAATTTGTTCCAAATCAATAGAATCATTTTCTAGAATGATTAAATAGAAAACCGTTTGGTTTTTCAATCTTTTCCCTTAGTTGAGGCGGAGCAAGACTCAACGCTCTCAACGTGGAAATCATCCCTGGCTTGATGAGGAGCAAAACTCGACGCACCAGCCAAATCAACCTCTATGTGCACATAGGAATATGGCGGGTTGCCCAAGTACCTTCTCATGTCCCTCAGTACTGGGTCCCGGGGAAACTCACGTGCCTTCTCATGTCCTTGAGCACTGAGCCTCCTCTTAAACATTTTATTCAACAGTTTACACAAATAGTTCATCTAAAACCAACATTCCGAAACATGCGTTTCAATATCTAAAAACCATCAGACGAAACATGCCTTTTTAAACAATATATCAAATACATGCGTATCAAATGATTCATCACAAACCATATCTTAAAGAACATTTTCGGTAAAAACTGATTTGATTTGAAGAAGAAAGGTGTCACTCACTAGTCACTTAAGAATTTCCTCTTTTCCCTTAAAATTCTGCCTTCCCCGAGCTCCTTAAATGCAAGGCTTGCATTTCTAACCCGCAAGGTAGCTCAAATGGACGCAGCGTGCAAGATCTTCTGGATGCGTCGACCTTGTGCAAGATTTCCTAGATGTGTCGACTTTCTTGGACGCAAATCTCCTTTTACAACGCAAGGGTTCCTTCTTCTGCCTTCGTTCTCCTCTTCCTTTCAAGGATTCTTACTTCGGTATCATTTGTCATTACTCTTCCCTCAGGGTCCTATTTATAGAAGGCTTGCGATCTTACTTCTTTCTTTTGCCACTTGATTGTCACATGTCACGCTGCATGTCTGACTAACCATGCATTAGTCCAAGTGTCCACCTTGCATGAAACACTTACCATGCCTTTTTAACACCTCCTACTTTAAGGTGTCAAGTCTATATGAAGCCACCTGGCCTTTATAAGCTTATCTTAAGCGTCCAACATTTTTCCAATAGGCAACCATTCATTCAGCACAACGCCCTCATGCGTTCTTTGAGTTCCCTTTAAGGTTTGAGCTTCACTACTCACTTTTCTAACTTTCAGCCAACTACACTGCTGTCTTCGACGCATAGAGATAACTTTGTCTTCAACGCATAGGGACCTCAACGCATAACAACCTTACCAACGCATGGTAAGCCAAGTACGTTTCTTCCCCCGCCAACGCGGCGACTACTTCAGCTCACAACCATTCGTGATCACCCTCAACGCATAGCCGCACTATTATAAACCAGTGCTTACACAATGCTACTAGGTGTTAATGACAAACGCCCAATACTATGCGTTTGTACCTCATCGCATCATACCATGTGTCCAACTCCTTTGGTCCATAACTCCTTCTCAAGCTCTTCCTCTACGCGTTGGTCCTATTGCATTTACCTTCATCCTGCGTCCATGACCATCTCCCCATCCTTGGACATTCCTTGATTATTCCCAAGGTTATTCTTTTAATCCTTTTCCTTGCACTTAAACTAATTCTCTTAAGATAGATTAACATTCGTTCACCACATACTCCAGTTTTTATGTTTACCTCACAACCTTAATAACCAATGGTAGCCACCTTCAACTCATAAGCCCCTCGTCGCATAGCTAATAGCCGTCCTTAACACGTGAACTCCTCAACACATTGCTGATAACCTTCTCAACGCTTAGCTGATAACCTTCTCAACGCATAAACTTTAAAATATAACCATAGGCAGTCTATGAGGCATCTAAAATGTTTTAAGACTCATAATTAATGACCATGATCAAATTGTAACATAAAAATACATAAAATGACTCAAAACTGAAAAATACATTTAATAAATAAAATAAATCCGAGATTAGTATTTTTCATCCATATCCATGCATTTGTAGCCATCCAAGAGTAAATGACATCTCATTTGAAGTAGCTTTGTTGATTAAATGAAGTTGGATTCTTCATAAATACCACTTGACTTCACATAATTCTTCTTCTTTGCTTAGTGTAAACTTGGATAGCATGCATGGCTCATTTTTAATGTTCATATTGCATGATTGAGGTTCATTCATTCATATCAAGAAGACCAAGGTATCTAACCAGAAAGGTACCCGGTTGAAACCCATAAACTGA
This sequence comes from Citrullus mucosospermus, assembly GCA_030954485.1. Taxonomy (NCBI): domain Eukaryota; kingdom Viridiplantae; phylum Streptophyta; class Magnoliopsida; order Cucurbitales; family Cucurbitaceae; genus Citrullus; species Citrullus mucosospermus. The sequence goes on along the minus strand of JAKCFO010000020.1, from coordinate 18,066 downwards.
GCTAACTCATAAGTCAACTCCCAATCCATAGCTGCCAAAAAATTAGAACTCTTCCCAACATTAGTCTTAAGCCCAACCAACCTCTCAAAATAACATATGTATCTCAGACAAACTGAATAGAACCTCGCTCAGCCACACAAAAATCACCAAATCATTTGCAAAAGAAAGATGGGTAAGACTAACCTTCTCACACCTATGGTGAAACTGGAACCCCTCAGAGAGCCATTCACCATAATAGAAAACTTAGGGGACGTCATGCAAGCCCTAACCCAACTCATAAATTGAAGCGGGGTACCATTGGCTAATAAGGCACCGAGTAGAAAGTCTCAATGACCAGAATCATAAGCTTTCTATAAGTTCACCTTGAGAACACACCTCGGGGGACCTTTATTCCGATGATACCCCCCCACAAGCACCCGACACTAGAGGATGTTATCAGAGATGGACCGCTAAGGACAAAAGCAGACTAATTACCGCTCACAAACTTAGGCAACCAACCCACAACCGATCAGATAACAATTTAGTGATACATTTATAAACCACATTACAACAAGAAATAAGCCTGAAATCCGATAACCACTCCACCCCAGCCCATTTTGGCACCAACGTAATAGCTTTATCATTAATCCCAGCAGGAAGATAGCACGAATCAAAAATGTGCTGCACCGCAAAGTAGAAGTTACCACCCACCACAGACCAAGCAACCTTAAAGAAACCCACCGAGAAGCCATAAGGACCCAGAGCCTTACCATTCTTCATAGAGAACAGAGCTTGCCATATCTCATCCGTGGTAATAGGACGACATAAGTCATGACAACATTCCTCAGGCCAATGAAACTGAACAATCTTAGAGATTTCAATAGTCAAGTCCCTATAACCAATAGGTTGGTGCCCTAAACTCCCTTGAAGAAATCAACAGTAGCCCATGCAACACTCTCAGGAGAGGAGTGTTTGACACCCATATTGTCAATCACAAAGAACAGCTCATTCCTTGCCTAGATTGCACACTACGGTGAAAGATAGCAGAATTCTGGTCACCAAACTCCAACCAACGAACTCTAGATTTTTTGCAGTAGAGAAGCCTCCTCCCGTCTCGCCACAACCCAAAACACCTCAGTGGTCCTAGCCACCTCACTAGCAAGATGAACTTCACAAGGGAAGCCTCTAGAAGAGACTAAGCCCGATCCACATCAGCCTTAGCAGCCCACACCCCCTCATCCAACTAAGAAAATATGATGACCAAAACGACCCCTCAGAATAGGCTTGAGGGCTTGAAGATTCTGCACCAAGCTGACCAAAGGAGACACCCTCTCCTGAGAGTGTTGTGGGGCTACTGTTGATTTCTTCTGGGGATGGAATGGAGAAACCACCTTGGGATCCAACATGACTTGTGAGCTCCGTCTAGTTAAACAACGTTAAAAATAGCACTTCTTCAGAGGCAACCCAAGTTTATTACTTTCTTTTATTTTAGTTTGTTTGATTTGTTTATTTTCTTTTATAGGAAACCACACATATGCCTCTAATTATTTTTCAGAAAATTGGTGCAAAGTACTCATTCCGCCAAGCCTTTTGGTGGTCTCCCGCACATTCCCAAGCTTGTATCTCTTTGCTTTATTCTTTTATGCATAGACAATGCATCGTTAGTTGTTTTCAATAATTATCTGCATGCTAATTAAATTTTGGAAAAAAAATGAAATTTTTTCGATTTGAGCTTTAAAAGATGATGGGAATGTTTTATGGTTGTGTGCTTTTGATATGATTGGCTATGATGAGACATGAATATGCATAATGGATGACTTATTGTGGAAATAGGATAACATTATCTTGAACTTTGATCTATTTAAGTCCCTCTTGAAGTCTCTCATATTTTTGAGCATGTAGTCACTTTAATTCAGAAACATTAACTTAGAAAATATAGTGTGAACCAAGCAACATCAACTATCATGCCCCAAGGTCCCATTACAAGGTCAAGAGCCAAGAAGCTACAACAAGCTTTAATCACTCATATCCAAGTTATGGTGATCTCAACAAAGGAGATTGTAGAAGATGTTGGAGTTCTTCCATACATGCTATGTAGTTGAGCTTCAAGATGAAGATGCATTAAATGCATTCTAACTTGCATTTAATGAAGTTTTGCTTAAATTAATGAAATTCAAGTTGAAGCTAATCAATGGAATGATAAAAAGACAGCACTTTTGTTTTTGGAATTTAATTATAATTTCAATTTGTTTTTATTTTTATTTTTCTAAGCCTTGTTTTTAATAGGGGGTTATGGAGAATTGAAACTCATGTAGGTTACCATTTTCTCCATAAAACAATCATTTAGTTTTGTGTCTTTGGTTTTTGTTTTTGTCAATTATGTTTAGGGTGTAATGGCTATAAAAAGGCCCCTTTTTTCCCGGATAGATTGGAGAAGTGAATGAATTAAAATTTCTTTAGCTTGGTAAAAGCTAAGTATTTTTATTTTTGCAATTTATTGTGTTTTAGAACTTGCATGCTAGAATCATTCAAGTGGTGTTGATCAAACCTCTTGTGAAAGTGATTCGAATCTCGAGTTTAGAAACGAGTTTTCTCTACTCTTGATCTTGATCATCAAGGTAAAATTCCTTTCAAAACTTAATCCTTGGGTTGATTCCTTATTGTTCTGGGGTTTTGTATATTAGAGCTAAAGGTTTTGTTTCTTAACAAGGTTGTTGGATCAAAATTCTCAAGGGTTACTTAACAAAATGATTAAGTTGAGAATATATTTGGTTATCACTCCGAAAGGCCCCATTGTTAGAGAGTTGAAATGCATGATGGTTCGTATTGTTAGACTAAGGAAGAAGAAAAGCCTTTGAAAAATTGTGCACCAAAATGTATGTGTTTTACTGCCTATCTTTTATACCATTCAAAATGTTAAACTTGTATTGTGTATGCATGGATGGGGGTGAAAAGAGCTACCTTTGTTGTGATTAGTAAAGACGCTTGGAACTTGACTAGATACGAGTCTCTACAGTGGATATGAAGCTAGTGCCCCTAGGTAAAAGAATGCACATTTAAGCCAGCGATGAAAAATAAAATCTTGAAATATTAAGATACCTTAGTATATTACTTACTTGAAATGTGTGAATTCTTGAAAATTGGTGCATGAGCTAGAGTAGGGGAAAAACTAGAAAATCTCTCTTAAGTCTTAATTTGAGTTCTTGTTTTTGAATTAAAGAAGGCTTGCACACATACACATGGGGGATGACGAGCTTTGGCCTTGAATGATCCTAACAATATAGATATGCTTGAATGTTGCAACTTAAGATCCTAATATATTACTCTCTGAGGCATGAATCAATAGCACACTTATTTAGAATTTCCCTATGTTTTATTCTTTTCTTTGCTCAGGACTAGCAAAGTTCTAAGTTTGGGGTGGTGAAAAGAACCTAAAAAGTGCTTTTCTTGATTTTAATTTAGGGATGTTTTTATTGGATTTAATATGTTGCTAGTGATTTTCAGGTTATTAAGGAGAAATTAAGTGTCTAAAGCCAAATGAACCAAAATCAAGCCCAAACTGGGTGAGAAATGAAAGAAAAGATGAAAAAGCCCTAGAAACGGGGCAGCGTAGCCGAAAGCATCGTTACGCTGCCCTCTACACTCCAAATCTGAGAGCATCAAATTTGGGAGATCAAGAGTGTCGTAGCACTAAGTTGTTCCATTTGGAACCTGGCAAAGATGACGAATAGTGTCACGACGCTGCCCTTTTTATGACGGATAGTGTTGTTGCACTCTCCAAGAGTGCATCGACACTAGCTTTCTTTTTTTTTTTTTCTTTTTTGTAGATTTTACAATTTTGAAAAATATATTGGGCGACCACTTCTACATATTGAGGGTGATATGAATGGAAGAACCTCAATCATGTCACTTTATGGAATATGGATGGTTACAAATGTATGGAATATAGATGAAAAATACATAATCTCGGATTTATTGTATTTATTAAATGTAATTTTCAGATTCAAGTCACTTTATGTATTTTATGTTACAATTAGATCATGGATTATGATGGTCATTAATCATGAGTGTTATAATTTTTTGAATGCTTCATAGAATGTCTAGGGTTATATTTTGAGGCTTATATAATGTCATGTAATTGTTAAAGAAAGGAGACTTGGAAGAGACTCGAAAAATGTAGTAAAAGAGCCTTTTGAGCTTTCTTTTAGCCTTGTGCTATGTTTCTTTTGCATTTCTATGGCATTTAGTTCATTCAAACTTGACTTGATGGATCTTGCTTGTGGAATGATTTGAGAGCAAGGATCGATGGGAGAATCAATCTTTGTCCAATCCGTGGTTTTGATGATTGCCTAAGTAATCCGTCGTCTAGTTGCTTAGGGGTTGAGATCATCTTGATTTGGGGTGTTTGAGTTTGAGATCTAAAGGTCTTGTTCATCAACAAGGTTGTTAGATCCAAATCCTCGAGCGTTACTTATCATTTGGTAGCAGAGCTTAGGCTCTTGATCGGATATATGTTTCTGTTGTTGTTGTTTTCTTGTTTTTTTTTCATCTCGTCACATTCTGCCTATTTTATGAAACTCGATCTCATATCCAGTCGTGTTTTCATGTTTTCGTAAATGTCAAAGTGTTAGGAAGTCTTATCTACAATATTGCCTTCTTTGAGATTTTAGAATTCAACTTCCTTCAATGTAAAAAATTTGTGTTTTGAAAATCAATCAGAGTAGAAAAATTGTTATCCCTAAGAACAAAGTTGTTCTTTTTCTTTTCTCAAAGGCACAAATCTGAATTTTTACAATTTGATCTCATTTTTTTGCCATTAATTGACATTTGGTGTCCAATCTCATAGGTTACACTTTGAAAATTAGAGGAAGTAGGTTGTTAAACATTAAATATGGCAGTTACAACATCTATGCGCATTGAATTTTCCAGCCATTAGTTAAGAATGATACTCAAAAGTTTCAAATTCAAGCCTAATATAAATTCTTGAGAGTGTACATGTTTGCACCAAACTTCGATGTTCCTTCCAAGCAATATTTATATTCGAGGACGAATCTTCTTGAAGAAGGGGAGAATGATATGAATGGAGGAACCTCAATCATGCAATATGACCATCAAGAATGAGCCATAAATGTTGTGCAAGTTTACACTAAGCAAGGAAGAAGAATTATGTGATGTCAAGTGGAATTTATGAAGAATCAAGCTTCATTTAATGAACAAAGACTTCAAGCTACTTCAAATGAGATGTCATTTACTCTTGGATGGTTATAAATGAATGGAATATGGATAAAAAATATATAATCTCCGATTATTGTATTTACTAAATGTAATTTTCAGATTCAAGTCAATTTATGTATTTTTATGTTACAATTAGATCATGGATTATGATAGCCATTAATTATGAGTGTTATAACTTTTTGAATACCTCATAGAATGTCATGTAATTGTTCAAGAAAGGAGACTTGGAAGAGACTTGAAAAATGTAGTAAAAGAGCCTTTGAGCTTTTTTTTAACGTTATGCTATGTTTCTTTTGCAATTCTATGGCGTTTAGATTGCATGTATAGAATCATTCAAGCTTGACTTGATCGATCTTGCTTGTGGAATGATTTGAAGATCAAGGATCGATGGGAGTATCAAGCTTTGTCCGATCCGTGGTTTTGCTGATCGTCTAAGTAATTCGTCGTCTAGCCATTTTTACGAGCCGATATCATCTTGATTTGGGGTGTTTGAGTTTGAGATCTAAAGGTCTTGTGTGTCAACAAGGTTGTTAGATCTAGATCCTCAAGTGTTACTTATCAGTGGGGTTCTCAACAATCCTAGAGACACAAGAGATACCTTAAACAGGCACACGAAATTAGAGAGGAAAAGAGAGCCCAAAAGGTGTGCGATTGCTACAACCAAGTGAAGATCGAAGGAGTTCCACGTCGGGAAACAATTCAAGAGTCTTCTTCCTAAGTTTCTCCTTCCCTTTTAATTTCATGCTCGAGAACTCATATGCAAATGTGTATTTGATGGCTATGTGTTGCTAAATTCATTATTTTAGGATGTTGGATTATTTAATTATGGATTTATGTCAATGACTTGGTGTTTTTTATGGATGTTGTTGAATGATATGTTTTTCAATGCTTGTGCTTATTCTTTATTGATTGTATCAATAAATGTTAGGTCTATTTGCTTGAGTGGTTGTATGTCTAATTGGCTCTATAGAATTGAATCTCTACTAATCTTTCATAAAAATAGTTAGGTTATTAGAGAAAGTGGATCATGAGTAATCTTAATGCTATGCTTCTTAACGGTTTCAAGAAGTTAGTAACAACTTAAGTTGCATAAAAATGGTTGCTTTGGAAAGAAAGTAATCCGGATACTAGTTTCTAGACTTAAGCATATTGTTTGCCCACAATTCCATGAAAACCTAAAGCATGACTTAATGAAGTAATTAATGACATCAACACCCTAGAACACTTTTATCCCTTGAAGTTTTGCTTGCTTTTGTTTTCTTGTTTTTCAACATACAAAAATCCACATTCGAGGTCCATCCCCTAGATAAAATCAATTCAATTCTTGAATAGCTAAGTGAATATATCCAATTCAATCTCTAGTTGATACGATAGTCAGACTTAAACCGTTTTATATTATAACTTAACTCGTGCACTTGCACTTTCATGCATCAAACACCAACCAAAGCAATGTGACATTTCTTAGACATATAAAAAATAGACCTAAAATATTTGGATAGTGTCCTTCAATTCTAAGACATCAAAAATACTTTTCCAAATTCAATACCCAAGATCTAGACCTAAAAGTCTTTGGGAACAAATTCTAGTCCAAAAGATTTGGGTTTGTTTTTCATTTGGAAGTTTCTAAAATTAAACACCGAAACCTAGAAATGAAAGATTTTAATTAAAGAATTTATGTTTCTAATTTCAAGAAATTTAATCTAGCAAACTTAATAAAATTCTAATTTTTCTAATTAAAATAAAAAATAGAGAAGTCCAACTGATTTAAAATTAAACATTTAAAAGAGGTGTAAAGACATAATTTATTTTAAAAATTAGCATAATTTGTTGGGCATTACACTCGTGGATGACAATAAGCTTGGGGATAGAATCTATTTTCGTGTAGGAACTTATGGAAATTTTGCAAAGTGGGCTACCGACGAAATTTGATATATGGAGGTGGAAAATATCTCCTGACACAATATAATTTCTCCTGCAAAAATGTATTTTTGCCAATCAATATAACTTTGTCGGCATAAAGTATCTCCCAACGCAACCATAATGCATTGGGAGATATTTCCCCTGAGTGATACAACAACGATGATTTACCAATACATCATTTTACGTCGGCAAAAGCTATGCTAGATTTTTTTTGTTTACTTTTTGCGTCGGCAAAAGTAAAACAGTTGTGGTGTTAATAGTTTCCGCTTTCACTTCAGTGATGCGGGCCGTCTACTAGGGCTAGGAGATTTTATAAGGTAAGTGATTATCGTCTGGCTGGATATGAACATAAGCAATAAAAATAAACACTCTTAATAAGCAAATTCAAGAAAAAGTTTCACAATTCATGCATGAGGAACTATAAATATTCATCGCAAAGGCCACAAGCCTTGCATATGCCTTGAAAATAAAAATTAGTTCATGCTTGAGAAAAATAAAATATAATAAAAAAGTGAAAGGACATCCTAAAAATTAAGAAAAGAAAAAATATATAGGATGCCAGATGGTGAAAACTAGAAATAAGAATTGCATGAGGCAATCAAAGTTTTCAGCTTCTTCCTCCTCTTCAATGGCAGATTTCTTCTCTAGGGTTCTTCCTATGGAGGTGTAAGATCATGTTTTCTTTTAGTGTATGAAAAAGTATGATACTTCTAGACGTTGTTCATCCCTTTTTAAATAAGAAAAATTGAAATTCTCAAATGCAATTCCAAAATTATCTCCCTAATTTTGCACCCACATTCTAGACATTCACAATTGTTTTCATAAATTTTTCACGTGAATTTATACAAATATTGTTCAATTTCCTTCTATTTCAGTTTAATTTCAAGTGGCTAGATTACATTTTTACAAAGTTATCAATTGACATACGAAAAATTATTTTAATGAAATATAGCCTCACGAAAAACAAATATTTCTCTAAGATCTCAAGTGGTGCTTTATTTCTGTTGTCACCCCTGTTGGAGTTGCAAAGTAGATTAAACCCACGTTATAGGTTCTTGTGTCTTGGTGTTTTCTTGATGTTTTGGTAAGAGATAATCTTTTCCCTTTTAACGTAGATTAATCCTCCTTGATCGAATCCTTGACGATGAAGTTTGGCCTCAGATTGGATTGCCCTTCTAAGGTTTAGATTTGGAATTTAGATATTTTCGGACATCAACCAGCAAGGTCAGAGCCTTTTTGGTAAGAATCGATAAGGAATAAATGTTGCCTTAATTTCCTTTTTGGATTGAATTTAAGTGTTCGAATGATATTTTGAAAACTGGGTGAGACTCTGATGTTTGGACAGTTTTGAAGTAATTTATTAACATTCTATTAGGTTTAGCATGTTTTGATCTGTTTCAGACTCGAGTGAAGTACATAGATTGGTTTTTAATATGTGGAAGCTTGCTATTTCTAGTTTTGGACTAATTTAGAATGGTTTTTGTTGGCTTCAAGATCGATAGTTGGTCAAGGACCACTGATAACTTGTAGAAATACAAGTTATTGTAGTCATTATTTGATTTAATTAGAGTAGCTTTGGAGCTAAACACATGATTTTGGTAGTTGAATGATGAAAAATGTATCACCATGCGTTGACACTACTTACAAAGGAAAATACCTGAAAAACGATGAGCTTTTCTGTTCTTGACGCAGGGTTAAGAAGAAAAGAAGCGTGAAGTACGAAGAAACGAAGCTGCTGCAAGAACAAGTGGAAACCCGCGTCGAGCCTAGGCGTTGAGACCATGCGTTGAGAAAAAATAGATACAGACGCATGGCCAAAAACTGTCATATCAATATGCAAAAGGATAACACACTATCAGAATATGGCAGAACAAATGGGCCGATGACGTGAAAAGTCTGCGCAGCAGGGCATGGAATTTAATGTAAAGGTGTCAGGTCATCATGAGTTTCAACTTTTCGACGCCTATAAATAGCCCAAAGCTTCCCCATTGAAGGGGGAGAGACCAGTTAAAGAGGCAAAAGCTCTGCACTTTTTCTCCTTCACCACAACCAGCCTCCATTTTGAGCTCTTCTGAGAGAAGGATTCTGAGCATCTTCAGAGTCATCTCCCAGTGAGTGAGAATCTCCACCCTATGGAATATATGTATCAAATAGCAACCATCTCAAGCCTCCATGAAGCAAGATGTTGCCAGTGGCGGCTTGACGCTCTTCATCTCTATTTTATTTCCATTTCCCTCCTTCGTGCTTATATTTTGTTAATGACATTCGAGAGAATGATTTATTTCATTAATATAAGTTCGATTGACTATCATCTTCCATCCATTTCTGTATTAAATACTTTACACCATGCTGTCTAATTGCTAAAAGTTAGTTTTCTTGAGCAATTCTGAGTATGTTACATCTGGATTAATGCATATTTTTAGCTTGCATAACCTTGTCTGACAAACAACGTAGTAAGCATGACTGTCGAGCTTGAGAGAGTGGATAGTTAATCTTTAGCATTAATTAAGACTAGATTAGCTGCAGAGATGTAGTTCATCTTTGCCAACACAAACTTACCATGCATCTTAGAGATAAGATAAATGTGGTGTCGAAACATTGAGAGATGAATTCACACACGCAGTTTGTAGGTATGTAATTGTACTTGAAAGTATAGGAAACAACTAGCTCTTGCGTTCAACTCTACCTCTATCGCATGGTCCCATTCCTTCCCAACGCATGCTATCTGACGCATTGTTTTGTATGACTAACCAACGCCGCGTTCACCTCATTAATAGTAGTAGGAAATTCTTTTCATTCTTTTTGTATAATTTAGATACACAATCAACAAATGCATATATATTTACATGTACAGTCACCGCATAGTCATACATTTAGTCTCAACGCCTAATTATTACAAATCCCTGCGTTCGACCCTGGACTCACCAGGAAAACCTATAAATACTTATACTTGGGTCTTTATAGGGAAACTTGCTTAGTCATGATCAAATCTAGAGTAATTCTCAATGCATGCTTGTACGGAAATGACAAATCTATTTTTGTGCAACGAGCTAAGAAACTCAATTCAATTTAATTAGAAATTAAACGAACAAAATTCAACGAACAACCACTCATAGTGGGCATTTGTCAGGTGTGCCAAGCAAAGTTTTGTGTGTGGATAATTTTGGCTAGTTACTGAAGTCTATTTCGAGGTTAGTGGCATTCCTATTGTTGCAAGCTATGCACATTAGTTGTTTGTGTGAATAAATGTGCATGATTGAAATTGATGTGATGCGATGCCAAGTCTTTTACTAGTGCACACATACAATTGTATTTGTGTACATATATGTTTTACTATTTTCGCACGGTTCACACATGTGAGGGAAAATTTGTTAGTTAACGCTTATCTAGTTGCTTAATGGTTATATTATAACTACATTAGCCATGTTCTAGGTTCATTAAAGGTTCTTGAGAGTAGGGCCTATGATGGGTTTGAGGTTTAAAGAGAGTGAACTAAGTTGCGGTTCATTGGGTCGTTTCAGGTTTAAGAGCAATTTGGCTCTATATAATAACAAATAGCTTTGCTACCATCTTTTTTTGCAGTGCAGAGCATGTTCCATATCTCCACGCTGAGGAGATGCTAAGCAAAGTTCTCTAAGGTGTTTGATTTTTTTGAATAATTTCACTTAGGTGATAACTTGGGTAATTAGGAATTTTACCCCTAAGAACTTTGCTTAGGTGTGTTATGCAAATTGATAGTATCTGAGATGTGTTATTTTCCTCAGCTTAACTCGGGATCTTATACTATTTAATGTGTTAAAAGGACTATATTGTAGGTTTCGAGCACTAACAGGTAGAGTGGGGTATTAGTAATGAAAGGGTGCTAAAACGAAGTTCTATCGCATCAACTGGGACAGAGAACTCCAAAAAGACCAAATCACCGCTGAAGCAACAGCGTAGTGGTGCCACCTAGGCGCTGCCAGGACACTTTTTCCCGAAGGTAGAATTGTTGGCGTACACGCAACAGCTCTGCAACGCTCCTACTATTTTAAAAAGGGAAATCTCGATTTCTAGGGTTTTCTAATCAGCCACCAGCCAAATATCTCTCAAATTCTCACTATTCTCTACTCTTTTGACCAATTTTGTATGAATAATTTATTCTTGGTGCAATACTATGAGGTATCAAGGCTAAGCTAACGATTTTCTAGCTTGGGTTTAGGATTATTTCTCGATTCTAATATATTTGTAAGATTTTGAACCATGATTCGTGATTGTTGGATGCAATTCTGTATTTTTATGTATTACGATCATATTGTAGACATTGGTGAACACTATGATTACTGCTTTGAATGAACATGCATGACGTGACACTTTGTTGTATGTTGATCCATTGGAAGCAATATGTTAGATTAGCTTGCAAATCTGAATCAATAAGTATTGTTTCAATCAACCTAGAATTGAACCCATAGAATATTTAATTTTGGCCTTTCCGGTTAAGTATTCCAACATCTCCATAGAACTTGATGCGATTAGGACAAACTTGAATTTGCATGCCTTTCATCAAATCAATTTGTTCTAATTTGTCATTTAGGACGATTTATTTTTGGCTTTTCCAATTAAATTGGTTAGGTGTATGCAATCCTGTAATTTCGGTAATGAAGAATCAATGATCAAATATATGGAATGGGTAAAATCTGTTACAACCCAAGCTAGACTCTTCTCATATAGATTTGATCTCTTTTAATTTTTGTGTTTACTTTCAAGTGTTTCCTGTGTTCAACCCGATCTTGTCACTATTACAGTTTGGTAAGTACGGAAAATTATTTGGCACGAAATTGGGCGACGAATTCCATCTGCCACAAATGTTGTTTGTATTGTATGACATGTTTGGACTCTTATTGTTAAGGAAGTATGGTAAGGTGTCACACCCCTTCCCAAGTTACCTCCTAACCTATGAAAAGATGTGAGAACAACAAGCATCGACCCTTTACGACAGTTACTATCTAACCTATTTCCTTACTAGACCTCCTAGATAACCTGATAAACAATATATGTAACTGATAACATAAAACTCATAAACAACAGATGAACTCCTCAAACTTATATACAAATGCACAACCATACTTGTTTACATTCAACCATATTTTACAACACTTAGTCTATATGTACAATATTGACTAAAGTTCGATATCATATAAGAAAACTAAGTAACCAAGGGTTTGCAGCAGAAATAGATGAGGTTGGATAGGCCAAGCACCATGAACTTCTTCGCTACCTGGAAGTTAGAAACAGAAGAAAAATCGTGAGCTAAGTTGTCTAGTGAGTGACAAAGTATTTAAATAACTTAACAAATATTTTGCTAATAGATATTCATAAAACATAATCACGATGAGCCATATTGATCATAAGAAAACCATAGCTATAAAATTCATTGAAAACATGGTTTGCTTAAACATCATTAAACATCAAACCATACCCATTTAATCTTAGTTGAGGTAGACCAAGCTTGATACTCCCAACGTCGAAAACAATCCTTAGCTGATGTAGAGTAATTTCAATATAATCAGCGTCACCACTCTTCTATGTGCACTTAGAAATGCCCCCAAAGGGTTAGCACCACGATACACAGCCCAAAGCCTCCATGTGTCTCAAAGTGGGTCCCAAAGACCTTATAAACCGAGCTGTCCAAATACCTTCTCCTTATCCTTCAGTATTGGGTCATATTCATAACATTTTCAAGGTACATTCATACTTTTCAAATGTAACATGCTCAATAAAATAGTTCATCGTTCATCAATAGCTTTAGTAAACATTGAGGTTTAAGCTAAATAGACATGCTAGTCAAAGCTGGTAAATCACAAATAAAACATGCTTTTCAAGGAAACATTTATATTAGAAACATTGAGTAAAACATCAATTTCTATTCTTAAAACATTGTCACTCACTCCTTTAGTTGGGTCCTAAATGGATTGTAGGTCTTCGACACCTCCTCTTGTCCTGAAAAATAAGGTTTATTTCCTTAATTAGACTTCTCTTAAATACTTGGAGTCTCATCTTAAACCCCTTAAGACCAAATTCATATTTGAAAAACTCACCAAGAATAATCGAGTCAAGCAATTCCTTAAGTAAAGTGAGTTGCAACTAGGCATGTAACTTGGCTAGACACTCGCTCACTGCCCAGTCGCTTATGCCCACAACATAGCACAGACGTTGCCGTGTGTAGCAACTCCAGCATACCTGTACAACCTCCGTGCCTCACAGGCGCGCACACACACGTTGGGCGTCCACCACACACTCACATCTAGAGTTGAAGTCCCCCTGCTAGCGTCGACCTTACGCACGTACTGGGTGTCCAGCTACCCGGTGTCTAAGACAACCCTTCTTCGACCCACCACACCTCCACCTGTTGATGCCGCCCGTATAGTGATAAACACTTGAAAAGTGGTTTCTATCCTCTCAAATTAAGGGAGTTATATTAGATTTAACTTGTTTGCTAGTTGTTTTCAAGTTAAAATGAGGAAAATTAGAAGAAAAGACCAAAAGATCAAAACCATGCAAGAATACAGTGAAAAGAAGAAGAACTCAAAATGGAAAAATTTGGGATAGCGCCGCGGCGCTAAAACCCGAGAGCAACAAATTCGGCACGCAGCCCTAGTGCCGCGGCGCTCTCCAACATCATCGCAGTGCCGTTTCAAAATTCTCAATTGCGCCTCGGCGCCAGTTTTCCATAAATGAAAATTTGGTATTTTTGATAAGTTTTTGGGCAACCAACTCTATAATTTGGGTGTTTCCAGCAGCCCTAACGATGAATTCAACCATCAATCTACAGACCTAAAGAGGCACAAGAAGGAGAGAATTGAGTGAGACATAAAGAGTTCAAAGAGTGAGTTAGTTGCAAGGAAGAGGAAAATAGTTCAAGATAGTTGTGGTGCCCTTCGATTCCGAGTGAGAGCCAAGGAGATCGTGACGGTGCTACCTCAATCAAAAGCCTCTTTTCTGTAGAGATTCCCTTTCTTTACACTCTTTCTTTGTTTATTTTGCTTAAACATGTTGCTTCAAGCTATGAGTGGCTAAACTCTTTAGTTTTAGGGTCTTGATGATTTGTTTATGAATTCATGTTGATCTTGTAGACTTTCATGGTTTTGTTGGAATGATTATGCTTTTCATTGTTATTGTGTTTAATTCTTGTGGATTGGCCATCTACACATGTTAGGTTAGATGTATGATTGAGAGATTGTATGTTTAACTTGATCTATAACAATGAATTGTTGTTAATCTATCACGAGAGTAGTTAGGTTGACAATAAAAGTTGCTAAAGACTATTCTTAATGCCATGTGATTGTATTCGTTTCAAGAGATTAGTAATCAATCGAGTTGCATGAGAAAAGGTTGTTTTTAGAGAAAATAACTTAGAATTAAGTTTCTAGACTTAGGCATATGAATGACAATAAAATCCACGAAATCTATATTGCATGATGAAATAAACAAGGATTCATTACCTTAGAACTCTCTTTAACTCTTGTGTTTCTCACTTTATTACTTTCCTTATTTGGTTTATATTTTCCATAACTCACAATATTAATTCCAATCCTCAAATAAAATTGATTCGATTCTAGAATAGTTAAGTAACATAAACCTTCACAATTGGATCTCTAGTGGAACGATATTCGGACTTCACCGTCTTATATTTTAACTTGACCCGTACACTTGCGGTTAACACTAAAAGTGCGCATCAAGCTACCACACAAACACCCCTCAACCTACCCGCCTAGGCATACAATGCTTAAAATAACCTTTAAACTCTTCTTGATTGTCCTTGCCACTGCAACCTCTTCCATATCTTCCTTCTTCAACCTTTGGCCAGCAGTCACCCAATGGCTTCAATAGCTCAACCTAAACTTTCAGCCATTAAAATCAATATCTCTAACTATTTTTAATTCTAATTTCTTCTATAAACCTTAAAACCAACTTCTTAACTTACCTCCAAATTGGCCTTCAAGTTCCTTCTCAACTACTGTGCATGCTCGTGCCATGTCCTGGCCTGATGACCTCTCTAGTGTTTTTTAGTGCTTTTTGGTTCTATGTGGTCTCCCCTCTGCTGAGGGTCTATGGTTGCTTGTCCTCGGCTGTGGGGTCTTGTTTTTCTTCTTGTTTATTGTGTGGGTTTTTGTGCGGCCTTATTATGGTGATATGAACGGAGGAACTCCGTTCATGCAATATGAACATCAAGAATGAGTCATA
This sequence comes from Citrullus mucosospermus, assembly GCA_030954485.1. Classification (NCBI taxonomy): domain Eukaryota; kingdom Viridiplantae; phylum Streptophyta; class Magnoliopsida; order Cucurbitales; family Cucurbitaceae; genus Citrullus; species Citrullus mucosospermus. Next base: position 2,712 of record JAKCFO010000020.1, on the reverse strand, counting down.
CATGTTGTCCAAGTTTACACTAAGCAAAGAAGAAAAATTATGTGAAGTTAAGCGGAATTTATGAAGAATCAAGCTTCATTTGATGACCAAAGACTTCAAGATACTTCAAATAGGATGTCATTTACCCTTAGATGGTTATAATTGCATGAAATATGGATGAAAATACTAATCCCAGATTTATTGGGATTTTTTTTCTTGGTGCTTGTAATTGTTTGTTTTTCTCTATTTGTCTTCTGTTTAGTTAGTTGTTTCCTTGGTTTGTTGCCTTGCCTCCGGACTGTGGGGCCTCTTGTTGTTGTATAATAAATTGCCTTTTCAAAAAAAAAAAAATCCTCCTCAACAGCTCGGAATCAACAAATCTTCAGCCCTTACTCAAGAACACCTGAAAGCATGAACAACTTCACTTTCTCCTCAAATTCCAACCCTTTACTAGTGGAATTCTTCTCCGGCAGCCCTCACACATCTACTAGACTGATTTTGAAAGAGTTTGGTGGAAAATTTTCTCCTTTGGCACGAGTGAATTTTGCAAAACCAATTTCTTCTTTCAACCTTCTATTTTATACTTCTACGTGAAAGCCTCATGCAACATCATAGCGCGCCACCTCTTGCTTCCAAATTCCCCACTTTAAATTTTAACTTGCCACCTAATTATTCTTAATTAATAAATAAACATAATTAACCAACATTGAGATAACCTCGGACGCCTACCTCAAGGTCCATCTCTTCAATGCTTAGTCAACCTTAGAGGTTATTGGCTAGCTTCACGCCTACCCTTCTCAACACCGATGTGGCTTAGGTTCCTCAATTCCTACTCAACTTAAGACTCCTCAACATTTGACATAGACTTCCTCTACGCATACTCCTTCCTCTCATGCCCATATCCAAAGCTTGACAACTCTGCCACCTAGTCAAGCAGTACTTCAACACTCGACTAGCCTTCTCACAAGCTCAACACCTACTCTCCTTAAGTCGTCCAAGCCACATCTTTGCTGCCAAAGAACAACTCCATCCTCACGCCCACATTTCTGTTCCTTTTCCATGCATCCCTTGGCCCTAAGAAAGAAAAATTCATCTAAGTCCACTGATGTGCACTTTGAGTGTTAACCGAAAGTGTACGGGTCAAGTTATAATATAGACGGTTAAGTCCGAATATCGTTCCACTGGAGATCCAATTGGAAGGTTTAAGTTACTTAGCTATTCTAGAGTTGAATCAATTTTATTTAAGGATTGAAATTGAATATTATAAGTTATATGAAATACAAACCAAATAAGGAAAGTATCAAAGGGAGAAACACAAGAGTCAAAGAGAGTTCTAGGGTAATGAATCCTTGTTTATTTCATCATGCAATATTATATTTCATGGATTTTATTGTAATTCATATGCCTAAGTCTAGAAACTTAATTCAAGTTATTTCTCTCAAAAACAACACTTTCTCATGCAACTCGATTGATTATTAATCTCTTAAAACCAATACAAAATTACATGGCATTAAATATCTTTAGCAACTTTTTATTGTCAACCTAACTACTCTCGTGATAGATTAAAACAATTCATTGTTATAGATCAAGTTAACATACAATCTCTCATCACATCTACCTAACATGTGAGGATGGCCAATCACAAGAATTAACACAATAACAATGAAAAGCATAATCATTCCAACGAAACCATGAAAGTCTACAAAATCAACATAAATTCATAAACAAATCATCAAAACCCTAAACTAAAGAGTTTAGCCACTCATAACTTGAAGCAACATGTTTAAGCAAATAAACAAAGAAAGTGTAAGAAAGGGAAACTCTACTGAAAAGAGGCTCTTGATTGAGGTAGCATCGTCACGATCTCCTTGGCTCTCACGTCGGAATTCGAATGGCACCAAGACTATCTTGAACTCTTTCCCTCTTCCTTGCAACTAACTCACTCTTTGAACTCTTACTTAATTCTCTCCTTTTGTGCCTCTTTAGGTCTATAACTTCCTGCTTGCTTGCTTTGATTTTCTTTTATCTCTTTTGATTATTTGGGCTGCTGGAAACCCCCAAATTTATAGAGTTTGGCCGCCCAAAAATTTACCAAGAATACAAATTTTCATTTAAGAAAGCTGGCGGCCGCGATGCTGTTCCATAGCGCCGCGGCGCTAGGGCTGCATCAGAAAAGTTTGCTCTCGGGTTTAGCGCCACGGCAACGTCGCCAAGCGTTGCGACACTGTGATGCGTTTCAGAAATATTGTTCTCGGGCATTAACGCCGCGGCAGGGCCGTCTAAGTGCCGCAACGCTGTCATGCATTCAACAAGGATGCCTCAAGGTTAGTGCCATCTCGCGCCGCGATGCTACTATGCGTCCAGAACGATGCATTCATGTTTCAGCGCCGTGGCAGGCCGTCCAATCGCCGCGGTGCTATCCCAAAATTCGCCTTTTTGAGTTTTTTTCAGCTATTTTTCGCCGTATTCTTGCTCGGTTTGATCTTTTAGTCATTTCTTCTACTAATTTTTCTCGTTTTAACCTGAAATCACTAGCAACAAGTGAACTTTAATATAAACTCTCTTATTTGAGAGAATAGAAAGTACTTTTCAGTGGTATCACCACCATCACTAATCTGACTACAAGAGCTTACATAACCTCACAATTAGGGCTTACATTGGTACCTCCCATAATTTCGTCCTTGAAATTTAGTTGTTTGTTATTGAATAAATAAGGATACTTATTGATCATTT
>JAKCFO010000019.1:0-63386 GCA_030954485.1 Citrullus mucosospermus | reverse complement strand
AGAACCTTTTGAAATCATAGATTCATTTTTGAAATGTTGAAAACCCAAAGTGGTAAATTAAATTAAAAAATTTAAATGATTTAGAAAAAGTCTTGTGAAAAAAAAAAAAACTTTTAAAAACTTAGAGAAATTTAAATTAGAAGGTTTTAAGACTTTGAGAAATTTTAATTGGGAAAGATCTAAAAAACTTTGAAAATTTTAATTAGAAATCAAATAAGACTTAATATGAACATTATATGAGAAAAACATAATTAAGATGCATCAAAATAAATGAAGCAACATAAGAGGGCATAAAAAATTTAATAAAACATATATTGGAGATCGATCTCGGACTCCCAAAGAATCAATTTCCTCACCTCAAGAATCTAGAAAATCGGACTCCCAAATATTTCTAGAATCCGTTGTCGGTTTTTTCTTTATAAAAAAAATAATGATAAACTAAGATTAAGAACATTAGACCAAATCACTTGATTACAATACAACATGAATATACAAGAATAGTAACAAAACAAATGCTTGTAAGATAAAATAGACAAATAAAGGCTAAGAAAAATGCCAAATGAAGAATATAAAGGATAAACTAAAAAAATAATAATAACAACAACAACAACAATAATAAATAAATAAATAAATAAATAAATAAATAAATAAACAAACAAAAAAAATGACAAAAAAATGGATGGCAAAACACCCAAACTTTACATATTGCATAATATATAATAGTAGTAATAATAATAATAATAATGATAATAAAATAATAATAATAACAATGATAGTAAATTGTCATATTTATTTAAATTTTTTCCTTTCTCTTTTATTAAAAAAAAAAAAAAGAAAAAAAAAAAAAAAAAGACCAACTTCTTTTCTCCTAAACTTTGCTCTCTACCAATCTATTTCTTCTCTTTATTCTTCTTATACTCATTACCCATTTTTACACTTTTTTTTTTACTTCAAACACAAGAACATAACTTCATTATAAGATGTGTTACCTTACTTTTTACTTCATTTTTTCATCTCCGTCTTCTTTTACACACTTTCCTTTTTAAAAAAAAACAACAAAAGAGAGAGAGAGAGAAAAAAAAAAAGAACTAGGGAAGAAAATGAATAAAAACAAACAAATAAGATATAAAATAAGATAAGAGGGAACCAATATCTAAACTAAGTGCATGTAAAAATCACATGATAATAATAGCAATAATAATGATAATAAACAAGGTGAAGAATAAAAATATATATAATAATAATAAATAATAGTAGTTATCTTTGCTAATACCTTTATTTCTTCCTTTTTTTTCAAGGTTTCTAAGAGGGAAGAAGAAAAACGAAAGAAGAAATCTCAAACACGAAACCGCTTGTTGTGTGAGGTGCGGATCCTTGGGACAAAGTTCCTACCAATGCAACCTCCAATTAAGTTAGGCTTTTTGTGTTCTATGAGAGATATGGAGGCTAGAGATTTTTTGAATAGAGAATGAGAGATAATGAGAATGGTGGCTATCTAGAGTTTTTGGAGAGAAGATGGGATTATAAAGGCTAAAGTCATTTCGACAATTGCCTATTTTCTTTTTAATGGATTTATTTCAATTTAAATTTTGCCAAACTTGGCTTAAACTCAAAAGGAAGAACAACTTTTAGGCAACTAAAACCAAATTCAAATTTTTTCTATATTTGATTTGCTTTCCCCCTTTTTCCTTATCATAACTAAATTGGTTACTTTAACCAAACTAAAAAAAAGTTAGAAGAGGTAAAAATTATCATAAAACAGGTAAACAATCAAAATTAGATTAGAAAAACCTACGATAAAATTAATAAATTAATTAAATAAATTCGAATAAAAAGAGTGGCTACATTAGGACCAAATAGAAATTATGTTCTCACTCAAACATATCTGCTTTGAACCATTTTGACCATTTACACACATATCCGCCATAATATTTGAGACATGTAGGCAAAGTGGCTGAGCGAAAATAATTCTTAATTTTCATCAAAATAATAATAATATAATAATAAAATTCTTATAACAAAAATATCATTTTTGAATTCTCAAATTGTGGGGAAGAGAAGGTTTGAACCTCTCACTTCTTATTCAATGGCACATCTGATTTTAACGTTGGCTAATAAGGCCTATATCCCAAATCTTTAAGAAGTGTTCATTAAAAGCCAGAATCGTAGATCTTTCAACGTACATGGATGTGAGTTGTCCGTCCTTAATAGTGGTGTATAAGTTGCTTGTATGCATCTTGATGCTCTAAATAGTATTTTACTTCCGCCTACAAACAATAAATTAGTTTACAAATTGTAACTCTCTATCATTCATGTTTACAAATTATTTTAAATGACAAAACTATTGAAAATATTTACAAATAATAGCAAAATATTATAGTCTATCTGTAATAGACCATGATAGACTACTATCTGTGTCTTGATAGACACAAATAGAGCCAAATATATAGTAGTTTGTTGCGGTCTATCTTAAAATTTTGATATATTGTAAATATTTTAGTTCATTTTTCTATATTTGAAAAAATATATATATATATATATATTGAAGCAACATGAGAGGGAATTGTCATAACAATGCTATGAAAGTTGAATTGAATATACATACCTTGCGAATTGCTTTTATGGCAACCAACAACCTTTCACCTATAAGATTGTGAATGTATTGTTGTTTTCCAAAGCTTCTAAAGATTCAGAAAGTGATTGGGGCAATCTTTGGAGCTTCAAACCAATGTCAGAAGGATCTGTATCTGTTTATGACATATGATTGAAGGAATTGGAGGTTTAAACCAATAAATAAATTAATCATTTTGAATAGTTGTGTCACATGAATATTCCATCTAAATTAAAAATAAATAGTAACATTATTGTAGATTGAAAATAGGAAAGTTACCGATGGGTTCAGGCAAGTGAAGATGGTTACGAAGGCATCTAGACCAGCACAAAGAATAGCGGCCAGACCCAAGTATGGGTTTGCACAACCATCAAATGATTTGATCTCAAAGTTACTCACTGAACCAACACCAATTCCATGTGCCTTGCTGTTCTAATTGGAGATTCTTTGTTGTCTGTTCCCCAACATTGGTAAGCTCCACACCTTCTATTGGGTTGTATACGATCGTAACTACCAACCAAACAAGTTTTCAAGAAAACAAAAGTATGATTCTTACAAAATCATCAACGTAATAAAACAGATAATGGTCTTACATAATAGGGGTACAAACTTGAAGTTGGTGGGTGGGTTATTATAGCCCAACCCATGTTTGGGGCACCAAATATAATGGTGGTGTTTACAACTATATATAACCTACAATTAAGTATAGTTAATACTATTTCAAAGTTCTCTTTGTTCCTAGTTATTGTGTTTTTCTCTACAATGGCATGGGTGATAGTGGAGTATGCATTTACCCTATTTTTGTTCTTTTTGAAAAATGTGTGTATTTGTAAATCACAACCAATTTCTTGACATTATATGGATTATGAAGGGGTGGTGTTCCTAACCTGTTGGGAATTGGAGCTGTAAAAGCTAAAAGGGATGGAATATGATGTAAAACGCCTGCCATGAACTCTTCTCCAATTGTTGACATTCCATGTTTAGAAGATTCGTCATCTGCCATGAAAACATTTTTTCCATTCTGCCATAGACTCACATGCACGTGGGAGCCAGAACCAGAGTCATCCATTGCATACCTAAACAATCATAAGAAACCAATACGTGTTGATTTTAAAATGTATAATACTTTTGTGTGTATTGTAAGATGCACCAATCTTTTTGTTGCTCACTCTAATTATAATTATACAGTATTTTTCTTTTTCTTTTAGACTATTTGAGTTTAAGTATACTAACAAATCTTAAGACAACTATTAGAACAAAATCGTTCTCTCATAATTCTAGTCAAGAAGTGGTTATTTACTTGATTTAATTCTAAAACACATACTTGGGCAAAAATGTTGCCAACAATCCATGCTTTCTTGCAATAGCCTTAATCACTTCACGTGTGTATATTAATTCATCAGCAGCACTGAGACAAGTAGTATACCCCAATACAATCTCATATTGACTTTTTCCGGCCTCTCCATGCAACTGTACAAGACACAAGAAAATGTCCCAATTCCCAATCAATCATTTTCTTTTTAAATAAAAAAGCTAGTCAAAGTCTTGGTCAACTAAAATGTAAGAATATTAAATAATCTACACATATGGATTATGGGTATATATATGTAAAACCAAAATTAGAGGAAACTTTACAGCTGTTATGTTATATTATTATACACATAAGTGAAAGGGCAAAAGATATTATGGAGAAAACAAATTGTGAATGTTAATTAGTTCATAATTAGCTAGCATTTAATACATTTAGTAAAGTTTTCGATTCTTTTTTCAATCCCTTCTCTAAAAAAAAGTTTCTAATCCAAAAAAAGTAATTGGTACAAGTCCAACATGAATAAATACTAGGTAGCATTTTTCTTCTTTCTTTTTAATTTCATAATTCATACCTGTTCTACGATAATATTTAAGGAAGTTAAAGAAGCAACTACTTCATCAAAAAAGGGAGAGACAACATCGTATGAAGATGTAGAACAATAGAACGACGAAACAAATGGCACCCAATCTTCCTTTCCATCTCTGCCAAATAAATTTAAATAGATAAATAGAAATTATTGGCAATTTGCAAATTTACAAATAAACGAAGGTCAAACATAAAGAAAAGAAGAGCAAAAAATAGTATATATATCCTTACTTGACTGCCCTTTTTAATAGCAAAAACTCAATCTCAAAGCCTGCTTTCATTTCCTGGACACATGACAAGAAATTTAACAGAGTTAATAAATAATTTGAAGAAGTAATATTTGAATAGAGTTGAACAATAAATATATATATATATATATATAATCTGAAGATTTAATAAATAATGAGTATTGAAAGAAACTTGAACAATATAATTAATTTTGCGTACCAAGTCAAATTCATTTTTTAGAATTCTAGAGACCCTACGTAAGGCTTCCCTTGGACAATATTCCCATGCTTCACCAGGTCCAATATACATGTCACCTATAACCATTTCCTCTTGCTCCTTCCTGTTCAACCAAGCAACGAATAGATTTCTTTGGTCATGTTCAAAATTGTTTGGAAATCATAATTTAAAAGTAATTTGATGATATGAAAATTGAATAAAAAAAAAAAAAGAGATGTTTTCAAATGTGGAAAAATTGTTGAAAATAATTACAAATATAGTAAAATTTTACTTTCTATTTGTGGTAGACCGCAATAGACTCGGATAAAAATCTATCACTTTAGCGATAGACACGGATAAAATGTAAAATTTTGCTATATTCGTAAGTATTTCAACTATTTTGAAATTTAAAATAATTACACTAATTAATTTACCATTTTAAAATAACTTCCAAACATTTCATCTATTCAAAACAGGTGAATATCAACTTTCTCTTCTCTCCCTCTGGATATGACTAATTAATTAGCCCATCACAAAAGGAATCAAAGAAAGTGAAAAGGAGATTAGCTTGGCTAAGAAAACGACAAATTTTTCAGTGATGCATGCTACCATACAATGACAATAACCATTAGACGATGTGGATTAAAAGTTTTAGATGTCCTAATTATTACTTAAAATAATTAGTACGAGTAATAATTTATGGATGACAATGAAAGTAGATGGAAATATTAAGAATTGAAAGCTAAAATTGTGACGCCAAAAGACAAGAACAAAAGAATTATGGTGGAAGTTTTATACCAAGGAACAATTCGTTTGGTTGACAAATCTGGCATGAGTCTGGTCTCACCCGTAGCCGTGAGATTAGTCCCATCAGCTGGATAATCAGCATAAGAAGGCAGTCCCATACAGGCAAAAGATAAACTAATTCCATTCCTTTTAATCACGTCCAACCGCATAAACGGAATAACCTGGCTCATTACAGCATATATAAATTCATCCCTTACGAAATAGACAAATAAAGATGAATAGAAAAGCGTAAACAGGAAAGAATCCATACACCAATTTAATATTGTTGAATCTCACATTATTTTTAAGCGATATGATGCTAGCTAGCAACTAACCAATTAAGAAAAATATTTAGGTATTTTGGGTTGCATTTATCTTTGTGCAGTCCACCCAAGTATCTAATCACTAGTTGGTAATATTAGTATTACTCATCAACTAGTAGAGTAGTACCCAGTATAATCCAGTATACTAATTATTGTTGGGTTTTGGCAAAATATTAGATAAGTAGTTGTCCCACATTTAAAAGATTAAAGAAAGTGGTGGACTTCAAACATTATAAAAGAAGGTCTAATGTCTTTCGTTTCTAATCATCTTAATTTGAAGCAGTTTAAGCATGGTATACTAACTCAATTGTGTGAGTGGTATAATGTTTTGAGAAAGTGTTTTCTTTGTAACTGTGGTCGGGAGAGACTTTCCTGTGATTTGTAGTAATTATTCACATAGTGGGACTTTTTCTAGTCCATGGTTTTTTCTTCGGTTTGGAGTCTTAGATGTTAATTATTTTTGTATTCCCAATTTTATTGTTTTCTTTTAATTTCTCTGTTTATTCTAATGGGTACAACTTACAATCCACACAAGTATTATTCTAAAGGAGTGTGGGTCATAGTATTAAATTTATGTTGGCATGTCGATATTTTCATCGATATTTCCATGTTTCCATGAGTTCGATATCGACATGAATGATGAATCAATATTTCCATTATCTCATAAAAAAATTCACGAAACATAAAAAATAAGAAACAAAATATCACTAATATAAATATAATATAAATAATAGACATGTTAAATTATTTAAAAATAATAAAATGTCTATTTACTAATTTAAATTTAATTTATAATTTTTTATTTTTTAATAATTTTTTTAAAATATCCATCGAAATTAATATTTTATTGATATTTCCATCAAAACTTTTGTAAAATCAAGAGATCTATATTTTAAACCTGGTGTATAATAATAATAAAAATTAAAAATCTCACCCGACATCTATGTCGTCCTGAAGCATCAACCCAAATAATACGAACAAGGCGGGCATCCTTTTGCAGTACAACATCAGTGTTCATCGAAGGTATAATAGAAAATGGTGAACCATTTGAAATGGAAGTACTGTTTGTTGTCGGCAGATTAATGTTGTACAATTTTAAAGCGTTTTGTGCAAACATATCATTCACTGCTTCAACAGCCTCAGAAATTGAGAGGTCACCATCAATACAAGCATCCCGTAGAACAGAAAAGACAACATCCCTTGATTTCTTTGCACCTACACACATACATAAGTTTATATATAAAAGTTTGTCAACTATGTATTGCAACTATATTCTCGAGAGTGTGTATAACTCATGAGTAATTGACATGTATCTTGTACTTCGAAGTCAATAGTTCAAATCTCCATATTTCTCATCCCCTTATCTCAAAATAATAATAATAATAATAATAATAATAATAATAATAATAAAGGTAATTGTAATGGGTTGCAATTTTAGAGCTAATAATTTAGTGTATAGCAACATTTTTGAAAAATTACAAATATTGCAAAATCTATTGATAATAGACTATATCGCTAAAAGGGTCTTATTATCGATATGGTCATTACTAAAAGACTTTGAAAGTTAAATTTAAATTTTGTTATATTTATAAATTATTGTTAGATCTACTAATACTTGGACCTAAATGTTATATTGACAACTCACCCTAAAATAAAGGATACCAAAATGACATGACACTAACCTAAGTTGGTATGGTATTGTTAAAACATTCTTTCCCGTTGCATATAATAGTAATCTATTTATCAATATCCCATGCATTCCCTTTTAATTACTCCTTTAATTATCATTGTTCCATTGGGACATCTTTTAACTGGAAAAATACCTCTTTAGTACTTAAGTTGAGTTTAGTTTTCATTTAATTCCTGGTTTTAGAATGTTACACTATTTTTAATAAAATTAAAAGGGTTATAATGAATTAAGTTTCACTAATTTTCATCATTATTAAAATTAGTTTTCAATTTTTACTTTATAGTTATTTTAAATTAATTAATAGACATCAGCATCAAAAATTGAAGTATTTAGTTAAAAAAAACTTTGAAATTTAGGGACTAAATTGAAACAAAATTCGAGTAACATTTTAAAACCTAATAACTAAATTGAAATCAAACTCAAAACTTAAGCATTAAAGAAAAGTACGTGTAACCTTTTCTCTAGCCTTCCTTCTTTGGTTGCTTTGACTTTGATGGTTTTATCCCTATATACAACGGTTTGATTTTCTAATGAAAAAGAAGTGGGAGATGTGGAGGGTGCTAAAGAAATGTGTCAATCTAGTTCATATATTTTGTGCACCTACTGACCCACACTATCGTATCTTTATGAAAAGAAAAGAAAAAAAATGTAGCCTTTTAAAATCTAGAGACGGAACGAAAACTAGATCCAAAACTAGGTTATGGACCAAAAAGATACTTTTTTTCCTATCTTTTATTGTTGTTGGTGGTGTTGAGATACCATTATTAAGACATAAATATTCAATACGTATGTATGTACCTAAATAGAAGAGCTCAGGAAAGGCGTATGCATTAGTGCTGAACATCACCTGCAATTTTGTTATCAAACTTTTAGCCACGGTATAACTCAAAGTTACAAACTTGATGAGCACATGCAAATAAAAAAACATAAATGTTGTGCGTGATTCTAGCCTAATAGGATAAGGCTTAATCAAGATAAAATATTATAAAATAAATTAATATAAGATAAAAGAAAGATTTGAAACTCGATTAGGAAAACTGATATCCTAATTCTAAGAGGGTTAAGTTAAACCCTAGATCAAATCTCCTATAAATTTTTCATAATGGCTCCGTTAAAGATTGAAAAAATTTTCCACTTCTTCTCTATTCTATAATTCTCATACTGACTTAGGTATTTGAGTCATTTTTCTTTGTTTTGCGGGTTTTATTTCCCTAAATTACAAATTTACTGTTGATGGCACGTGAAGTCCAAGTGTATTTTCTCTTGGTCAAAATTTGACATCAATAATAAATAAAACCCAAAAAAGTTTGTTTTATATAAAGATACACCCATGCATTTTCTAATACACCCATGCATTTTCTTAGGTAAATCGAAGAAAAAAAACTAATTATAAAAAGAAAAAAAATTCTTAATATTGCATTTCATTTTTGACCTTTTTAATTGGAGCAAGCTCTAACAGTTGCTTGAGTGCAGATATCATCCCATGGACACTAAGCTTAGGGATTGGCAATCCAAAGTCGAGGTGGACCTGAGAGATTAAAATCATATAAAATTAGCAAGAAAAATTAATTGTTGTACTAATATGTATCATTCATCAAAATCTAAAAGTTTTCCAGATAAAAATAGGGAGAAAAAAAATCATTTTTTATTTATTCACTACGTTTCGATTTTAGTTTCTATTTTGTCTCTATATTTCAAAATATTATACTTCTAGTACTTACAGCTTTGAGTTCGGTTTCAATTTAATTCATAAATTTCAAAATGTTACAATTTTACCATTGAAATTTGAGTTTTATTTCCATTTTGTCCCTAGGTTTTAAGATTTACACTTTTAACCTCAATTTTTCACTAAATACTCATTTTTAAGTCTTTAGACTTAATCTCTATTAATTGATTTAGATTAATTATGAACTGAAAATTTAAATTTAATTTTGATAGTGATAAAAAATAGTGAAACTTAAATGATTATAATTCTTTTAAATTAGCTAATAGATATTACCACTAAAGATAAAAGGTGAGTATTTAGTGAAAAATTGATGACAAAATGTAAATCTTGAAACTAGAGACCAAATTGAAACAAACCTCAAATCTTAAGGGTAAAATTGTCATTGAAACCTAGGGACTAAATAAAACTTGATGACTAAAGCCCCGTTTGGTGACCATTTTGTTTTTTGTTTTTTGTTTTTGAAAATTAAGCCTATAAAGACAACTTCCACCTCCAAATTTCTTCTTTTGTTATCTATTTTCTAACAATGGTTAAAAAACCAAACTAAAATTTGAAAACTATAAAAGATAGCTTTTAAAAACTTGTTTTTGTGTTTTTGAAATTTGACTAAGAATTCAACCATTGTACATAAAAAAAGTGCAAATCATTATAAAAAATGGGAGGAATAGAGTTTAATTTTAAAAAATCAAAAATAAAAAATAGCATAATTATCAAACAGAACCCTAAATATACTATATTTTAAAATTTAGAAACCAAATAAAAATAAAATACAAACACTCAGAGATGGAAAATGTATTTGAAAAAATATTTGTTAACCTGAGAATAAATAGAAGCAAGATGTGACGCTTCCTTTGAGAACGGATAAGATGCATGTAACAGAACAATACGACACTTGGAGAATCTTTTATCCTCTAGAACACTCCGAAGAAGAAGAGGATTGGCCAGCCGCAAATTTAGATCTTTGTCTCCAAATCTAGTGGTAGGAAATTGACCAAAACAAAATTATACAGAGATGGCTGGAAATAAATCATTTAACATGATCTTTTTTCTTTTTTGTTAGAAGAAAAAATAAATAAATAATATAAATAGGAGTGATAAAAAAATTTGTAAAATAATTTATGAAAAGTTTGTAAGTATAAAGAAGTTGACTAGGAGGTAGCGAGATTCACGAAATAAAGAATGAGAATGTTATTAATGAATAGGGATTCACCTTGAATCCCACCTTTTAATTATGTTCCACTCCTACATTATATCGTAGTAAATACTAATTTCATTAATTAATTTTTATTATTTTAAAATAATCGACATGTAAGTTGATAACATAAAGATAGAGTATTACAAAAGAGAAAAAAAAGCTAAAAAATTTCAAGCTAAGTATCAATTAATGTAGTGTAATACTTGAGTAGGTCGAACACGTCTCCATGCATCACATTAGTTATAGGTAAAAATATATATAAAAAATAATTTTTCTTAATACTATTTATAATTTGACATTTGAGTAGACTGCTTAAATATGATATAGTTTAAGATGCACTGAAACATTTTTCATCAACATTAATATGATGTAACTTATAATTATGCTTTCACGTGGACCAGACATGTTTTGGGTCTAACTTTATCTTACCCGGTATGTATCTGCATTGGCAAGTTGAATTGTTGAGCAACTTCCAAACTAATTATGAATATATAGTCAATGAGGCTTTTGTTTGCTATTCGAACAGGTTTTCCACCTGGAATTATTATTATACATACGTTCGTTAGTGTATATATTATATATTACTGAGAGAAATAGAGAAATAACTAATCAGTAGGAAACATTAATTCATTGATTAAAGTAGTATTAATTAAACTACCTTGTATAACCTGAAGAAGACCTTCCTCAGCGTGTTTCCTTGAGACATTGACATTGATATCTAGACCAGTGCGATATGGTGCTACACTTTTCAGTCCATAAATCCCATGAGCCAATGTATTGCAGTTCATAAGGAAATACACAAGAAGAGCACATAGAGTTCCAATAATAACATATAAAATCATAAAAAATAAAACAATAATAATATTGGATATGATTTCAACTTCTGAAGATATGTTTCTGTGAATGCATCCAGTGTCCAACAACATCCACCTTCAAACTCCTATTGACATATACATGAATTACCAACACGATTGGAACATAAATATATATATACTTGGGTAGGTGCACCCATTTTTTTTTTTTTTTTTTGTCTCAATTCAGTTTGTCACGTGATAATTTCTTCCTCCAAATACTATAAAAGGAGCTTATTAATCTTAGTTTAAAATTGTCTCAGTTATGTATTCTTTAGTTTGAGAGTGAGGAAAAGTATGTGAGTGGTGCAAAAGCTTCGAGAGAGTGCTCTTACAATTGAGATTAGAGAGAAAATTATGTATAATGTAACCATTTTCACATGGTGAATTTCTTTCTGATGGGTCGTGATTTTTCTCTAATTTAAGAGTTTTCCAACCCTAAATTATTCTTGTGTTTCCTAGTTTGGTTGTTTTCTCTTTTTAATTTCTCAACTATATTCTGCTTATTCCTGTGATAGTAGTTGGAGGTTTTTTCCAACAACTAGCTATTGCTCGGGAAATAAAGTTGAAAGAATTTTGAAAGACAACCATTTGGGATATCTATAATCTTACTTCATCAAGAATGTCTTCTGCCAAACGTTCGATTCTCAATATTCTACCAACAATAGGAACAAAATTTGTATGCCACTCTATGTTATGCTGTTTGTCCAGCCTTAATCCATCATCAAGGAGTACTACAGATATTCTTGCAGCTTTGAAACATGTTGAGCAAATGGAATCAAATCCTGAGGATTTTCGATGTTCCTCAATCCCATGCAAGGATGGTTTACAATCATAAAGTTCAACAATATCCCTCAAGTTCCTCTGCATTTGGCACAATCGTAAGAATTCAAATCAATAAATAATCTACATGTTTCTATAAAAATTAGCGAAAGGTGAAAATATAAGATTGTTTTCAAATATAGCAAAATGAGCCTGAATATTTACAAAGATACAATAATTTCACTGTCTATCAGCGATAGACCGTGATAACTAATAGACAGTGATAAATTTCTATAACTGGACAATAGAAGTCATTAGTGATAGAAGTATATCGCGGTCTATCGCGGATAGACAGTGAAATTTTTCTATATTTATAAATGTTTTTAGTAATTTTGTCATTTAAAATAATTTTCAAAAAATATATTGTTCTAAACAAATCAACAAAAGATGAAGACTATTTTTAAGATAGCGGGTATAAAGATGAAAATTAGACATTCCAAAGTGTATGACTATAGACTTTACCGTTCTAAGTTTCTAAGAATGGATTTAAAAATTTGCTAAATAATTTTTTTATTATTATTTTTGAATGTTGAACATGACATTTTAAATTTAAAAGTAATAATTAAAAAGTTTATCTTTTCTCTCCTAACTTCCTTAATCTCCATCTTTAATTATTATTTTTAATTTAAAATATCGTGTATGTCAACATTATTTAAAATATAAAAAAAAAAAAAAAAATTACTAAACTAACCTATTCTTACCTTTTAAAACCTTAAGACTAATAAACTTATTGGTGAAAACTCATAGACTCACGAAGTAATTTTAAAGTAATTTTATATATATATATAAAATAAAATCGTTAGGTTTAGTTTTCATTTGGTCCTTATTTTTTAATTTTTAAATTTTAGGTTTGATTTCAATTTAGTCTCTAGTTTCCAAAAAATTACAATTTTACTCTAGAGATTTGAATATTCTTTCAATTTGGTCCCTAGATTTCAAAATTTTCACTTTTAACCTTGATTTTTCACTAAATACTCACTTTCAATAATTAATGTCAATGTCTATTAATTAACTTTAAAAAATTAAAAATTTATAATTAATTAAGTTTTACTATTTTTTCCATCACTTTTAAATAGTTTCAATTTTTCATTTCAAGATTATTTTAAATTAGTTAGTAGACATTGATGCCAAAACTAGAAATGGATAGTATTTAGTGAAAAATCTGAGTTAAAAATTTAAATTTTGAAACTCTAAAGATCAAATTGAAACTAAACTCAAAATTTACAAACTAAAAAAACTAAAAGTATAACATTTTGAAATTTAATGACTAAATTAAAATCAAGCGCAAAAGAATTAAAATATAACATTTTGAAACTTAGTGACCAAATAAAAGTAAGTTCAAGAACTTAGAATACCTTAAAAGAGAGGAAATTATAATGAGGAGCATCATCAAGTTGGGAGAAACAAGCAATGAAAGGAAGGGTTGATTTGGGAGCTATGAGATTGTGGGCATGAGCATCAACCAGTATGGCTTCATCAACAGCATTCTTCAGAACACTGAAATCCATCTTCTCTTCTTTGTCAACTCACTTTCACTTTCTCACTTTCACTCCCCAAAATTGGTAATTGGTTTACCATTTAAATCTCCCCATGATTCTATTCTCCAAAGCTTTTCTTCTCCTTTTTTCAAAATTGAATAGATTCTTTGTTGGATTTGACGTATAATCTTTTTTATTTATTAATTTACTTTTTATCTTTTAAGGGTAGTTAGATTAATAATTTGGGAAATAGAAAGTTATAAACTTCACTCTTTATTTGGCCTAAGACATTTGTGGGTCCAACACCCCTTAATAGTTTATTAATATTTTCACGTTATTTACGCTTATTTGATTAAATATAGATGTCGACTCATAAAGTCAACCATGAGGTAAATTTATTTATGGAAATTTATCAAGAATGGCAATTTCAAAATAGAATTTTGCAAGCTTAATTAAAGACAAAATCTTCCCTTTTAGAATTTCGTTTATTTCCTATTCTTGTATTATCCTTATAACAAACCAGTTTCTTATTCGTTTTTTTTTTTTTTCTTTTTCCTGCATTTTTATCCTCTAGGTTTTTGTTCGTTTTCTTCTCCATCGATGGATTGTTGCTTTCCAAGGATTTACAACGGCGTTTCACTGTTTCCTACTTCCAATCTATCGGTCCCGGCTTATATCCACGTAGTGCCTCCTCCGACGAATTTCCTTCTACGTCATGGACTCCAATGAATGCAAGTTATATATATATATATAGACTCATTCTTCTCAAAATTATATTAACTCTTATTTTATTTGGTTCGGTTGGGACAGGAAAATGGAGCGCAATAGTGGGAATGAATATGCAAGCTATTTTATGTGGCGAGGAAAGGGAGTAAGAGAAGGTACATGGCCTTGGAGGATAAGAGTAAATTAGGAAGTCTATGGTCTGCCATTTTTTATGAGGAAGAACAATGGATTGAAATTGAAACTGAATTGAGATGTGATGAAATTGTGAAGGAATAGTTATATCAGTCGAGTGCATCAACGGTATAAACGAATTTTAGCAAATAGTCAAGTATATCAACAGTATAAAAGAGGACACTATTATTAAATTTATCAAGTTTGTCCGCAGTATATTAGTCAAGTGTATCATTATCAAGTATATCAGTTTAGTGTATCAAGTTTATCAACAGTACAAATGAGTATATGATTGACAAATTTATCGGCAATATATTAGTCACAACTAGGGTTGGCAACGGGGCTAGGGCGGGGCGGGTGGGGGGTCCCTGTCCCCACCCCCGATGGGGGAATTTCTCCTCCCTCCCAACTGACGCCGCCCGTCTCTCTCTCTTCCCTTTTCTCCTTCGTCTGCGCAGCCGACTAGCCCCTCGACCTCCACCGCTCATCGTCGCCATTGTCGTCGAGTCTGTCGTCATCTGCACGCCTTGTACCTCGCCGACGTTTGCACAACCCCATCGCCGTTGTTCGCGCAGGCATCATCAGGTCCAACAGCCATCGTTTGGGTTCACGAGAAGCAGCGGGCTGTCGACGCTCGATTTTCCAGCAACACCGCCAGTCATTTCGCCAATCTACCTTGGGTTCTACTCCTCTTAGTTGCCGTAGGTTGCGCCACCGCCGGAATTGTGGTTTTGGGGTAAGTTGTGGGTTTTTTCGCGAGTCTTTTGCTTTGATTCAAGATTTCTAATTTTAGGTTTTTGTATAAATTATGGCCTTGATCTGAAAAGTGGGAGTTGATTGGAAGCAAATTTTGAATTAAGCCACGCTTTCGGTAAGATTATTTGGAGTAATTTTGATTAATTGGCGATTGGAGCTAAGCCTAGAAGTTAATGTAAATTGGGGTTTATGCCTAGGTTGCAACTCGAGGGTTTCTTTTTTGTAAAAGTTGGTTGCGTGGTTAGCTATTGAAATTTAATTCCAAGGTAAGTAGACTCATTACTGCGGTCGTCCTTGTGCTATGTGATGTATGAGCATGCTACACTGTTCTTGTTGATGTGATTATGTGTGGGACCATAGAGTATGTTGCATGATTTATATTTAAGTCTTTTTTAAACATGTTATAAATTAACTAGTACTGACGATTGCCCTCCTAACACCACTATGTTACCGAAAAACCAACGGGTTTCCTGCTATGCTACCGGAAGCCGACGAGTTTCCTGCTACGTTACCGGAAGCCTACGGGTTTCCTACTATGCTACTGGGGACCCACGGGTTCCCTACTATGTCCTGGGTGCCGACGGGTGCCGTACTACGTTTGTGAGCCTTCGGGCCACCAAAATTGTGCTGGGATGGGTCAAATCGTTCACTAGATAGCCATCAAGAGTTAAATTACTTATGTATGTCCCACTAGTATATTGTGCCTTTTGGATACGGGTGCTTAGTCTAACCCTGGTGGGGGGCTACTTACCAAGTATTTGTACTCATCCTTTAGTCATGTTTTTTTTAAGTAAGAGAAAGGATACTTTGGCGAACGACGGAAGGAAACCTTGAGTTAGTCACGGGGACTAGACCAATGTTTCCGCACGTTTTTGAGATCTTTCATTTATTTTAACATTTGTGATTGTCGTTGGACCTTAGTGTCAAAATTCCTATTTTAAATTAGTATTGTAAGGGTGCCCATTTAAAAAGTTTGGTTATTAAGCATCGACTAAAAATTTCTTTACTTGATTAAGGCTTCCTTGATTTTCTTGCACGTAAAAAAAAAAAAAAAAAAAGTGTGTCGTTTGAATTTTATGCACGCACAAGTGACGACCTAGCTTGAGTCCTAGGGAGCTAGGTCGTTATAGGTTTTATGTGCGAGTTGCAAGGATGAACACATCAAATCAAAATCTCAGATCTTAGGCTTGTTATTTTAAGAATCCACTTTAACGAAGTTAAAAAAAAAAAAAAAAAAAAAAAAAAAGTGTGTCGTTTGAATTTTATGCACGCACAAGTGACGGCCTAGCTTGAGTCCTAGGGAGCTAAGTCGTTACAGGTTTTATGTGCGAGTTGCAAGGATGAACACATCAAATAAAAATCTCAAATCTTAGGCTTGTTATTTTAAGAATCTACTTTAACGAAGTTAAATGATCAACAAGTGAGCAAATTTATTTTAAGGAATGTGCAGGGACAGTCATGACTTTTTTTTTTAAACTATTTTTTATTGTGCTTTTATAATTAGTATATTGTTGATTTCATTTATAATGTTTGTTAGAAAAATAATTATTGATTATTCAATTACATGCTTATGTTCATTGCGTTGAAATTAAAAAAAAAAAAGATCATGTAACCCATGTTTAAACATTGTTAATTGATTATAAATATTAAATTAATTAGAAAAGTTAATGGTTCCAAAATGGGTAATATAACTTCATAAATCCTTTAAAAAAAAATACATTATTTTCTTAGATAAAAAATGATACTAAGCGTATATATTTTTAAATAATTGTCACATCAAAAAAATGTAACCTAAGTATGAGATAAATGATGTCATTCTAATAAACCCATGAAAATTAAATAAACAGAATATGAAAAATATAATATATTGGTTATTAACTTAGCATTTATCTAATTATATTTAGTTGTGGGATATGAAAATTTTAGATTAATTTTTAGGATATTTTGAAAGTTCCAACTTTTAAACAGAAAGCATATGATAATAATAATTAAGAAAATACTTATGATTTTAATGACAGAATAAATGATAAAATTTGACAAATTAAAAACATAACCTAGATATCGTCCATCATTATAATTTTTTCTTAAGTATTTATACATAAACCAAAATTAACTCTAGATATATTGTACATTTAAATTTTTTTTTTTTTTAGTAATGATGATGAGTTATAATATTATATTTTTGCAATTACACTATTTATGAATTATTCAATATATAGTGACTTATAGTAAATAAAACTACAATTTCTTATTCAATATAAAATAAAGTAAACATATATATCATATGGAGTAGTTAAACAAAAACGTGATTTTTACTTAAAAATTTAACAATAAACTTAATTTTATGAACTAAAATTAGTAATTTAAAAATGAGATCTTTCTACGTAAATTTAATATAATTTTAAAAAATTACAACTTTTACGTAGTAAATTAATTAGATACGATTATTAAATAAGTTAGATTAACATTATATTCACATTAGTTATAACATGTTTCTAAATAATTAGTATAATATTGTAAGAATGTATAAAAGTTAATCCTCACTCATTTTAAAAATAAATATATTAAATAATATTTTATCTAAATTACTAAAAGTGGCATATTTCAATTTTTTATAAAAATTACACGTGCAAATGCACATGTAAAACGGCAGTAAATTAAAATGCTAGAAAATCTCAAATTAGTTGTGGTTTATGCATAAATATTTATGCATTTTATATAATGATATAAATGGTATCTAAATTGTTTATGTATTTTTTAATTTGTCAATATTTATCATTTGCTCGAACATCAAAAGTGTCAATTTTCAATACAAATCTTAGTGTATATCATAAATTCTATTATATACCACAGTATATATCATAAATTCAAAGTAGTCGAAAAAAAAAAAACAAAAATATATATCATAGTATATTAATCACAGATAGACTCAATGTTCAACATAAAACATATATACAAGCGTATAAAATAAACAAATATATATCACAGTATATATATATAAAATTATCCTCGTTTATATAAAATAAACAAATATATATCACAAAATATATATATGTGTGTGTGTGCGCGCGCATTTATTTATCTCTTTTTTTTTCATGAAGCACTTTTCGTCGTCGCCCATTCCCACCTCTTCTTCATGAAGCCCTAGATCTACTAACATTGCCTTCAGCCTCAGTCACCTTGCTCATCGTTGTTGACTCGTCGCCCTACCTATCACCATGACGGTTGGGTCTGTGACTACAGTTGACCATCATCTTCCAAAACCCTGCGTCGCTCGAATCCACAATGCCCCAAAGCTATTGTCCAAAACCTCGTCCCGTTGACCGTCATCATCCTTCCTTGATGCAATTAGAGAGAGAGAGAAAGAGAGAAGCTAGTGGAGAGTAGAGAGATAAAAACCCACTAGCGTGAGGAGAGGAAACCATGAATGAAGGAGGAAGAAAAAGAGAGTGGGAAAGAAGAAGAGAAAGAGAAGAGAAAAAAGCATGAGAAATTTTGGGGGAAAGTAAGAAAATAAGAAATTTTTTCTTTTGTTATTTTTTTTAAAAAAAGAATTAATGATTGCATGGATACACAAAACCCTAGTCTATGCATGAATGAGAGAGAACACAAAATCCTAGGCTTTTATTATTATTATTATTATTATTATTATTATTATTATTTTGTTTTATAAAAATAGTGGACGGGGTTTTAATAGTAAATACGCTATATCATTAATTAAAATTTGTATTTAGCTGGACTATTTATGTAATAAATGGAACGTAGAAGACAATTTTATAATATAGACCTGCAATTAACGCATTCTATGTAGAAAACCCTTCTTTATATAGTCTCATTTTGTTATTTTAATTATATATTTTAACATACTTCATTTTATTTTGCTGTCGCTTTACCATTAGAGGAACCTTTTTTACTTTTATATAAATCAAAAGTCGTCTTTCTTATTTTTAAGTACATTTTTATATAAATCTTTTGATGATTGTAATGATATAACTAAAATATATCTTATTTCCTTTTTTTAAGTATAAATTATTTCTTTTTTTTTTTTTTTCAATATGTGATGATATGAAGTTATGTATATGTGATAAGAAATCATCATTTGATATTTGAAAGAACTTATAGTTTTACAAAGAAATTAGTTATTAAAGTAATTATTATAAAATTTATATAGATGATAAAAAAAATTGAAATTATCATTCCAGGACCATTTTACAACAATGTAAGAGATAGTTTTCCATGCTAATGTTATTTATATATTTTACTTGTAATATTTAATTAAAAGTTAACAAAGTTCGATCTTATACCTAATAAAATAAACCCAACGTATATTGCATGTATTATTGACTAGTACTATTTTAAAAGGGCTTGATTTTTCCCTTTTGTCCCTATTAGTTGATGATCATAGAAATACCTTAGATAATTTCACATTTACATTATTAAAAAAACTTCTCTCTATTTTTTGGCATTCACATTTAAAAGAAGGAATTTTTTTTTAAAAAAAAAAAAAAAAAAGAAATTATCACATTTTATCTCTCTAGTCTCTAATTCAAGTTGAAAAAAAGAAAAAAAAATTAAATTACATTTTATCTCTAATCTCAAATTCACTTTAAATAAAAGGAAAACAAATTATCACATTTTATCTCTAATAATCTCTGGAGAAAAATAAAATAAAAAAATCAAATCAAATCATTTTGATTTGAAAATAAAAATTAAAATTAAAATTAAAAAAAAAAAAAAAAAAAAAAAAAAAAAAAAAAAAAATCAACTGCACATAATTTACCTACGGATCCTCACATAATGAAGAAGACGGAGAAGAAGATCTTGCATTTAAGGTTTAAGAAATTTCTTAGGTTCAATTAATTTAGAGCTCGACAAAGTAACAAATAAGAAGATCAGAGTGATTATTTTTATGGTTTCGTAGTTTTTTTTTTTCCACTGTAATTCTAAAATACACACTAATTAATGGAGTTTAGAGGTTTATAATAATTTTTAGTATTTAAATTTTTACCTATTTTTGTGATGTAAACACACACCAATTCATAAAATTGTGAAATAGAGTTTAAAATCAAGAAAAAGACTGTGGCAAATCAAGAGACATTAAGTTTTTGGGTTCTTCTCAAATATAGCAAAAGGAACCAAAATATTCACAAATATAGCAAACTTTCACTGTCTATCTGCGTCGACCGCAATAGATCGCAATAGACTGTATGTTTTGATATTAGTTGTAAATATTTTCAACAGTTTTGCCATTTAAAATAATTTCCCTAAGTTTTTAGGGTTTATGGAAAATTTTGGAGATAATCAATTCAACTTTTTTTCAATTAAGAAATTTTAATGCAAAAATATAAAATGACAATATTTTATTTTAAATTAAAGTTTGAGATTACAACAATAGTCACACATCATCCAAATCAATTAAAGAAAAACATTAATATAGATATGATTTCACGAAGTTAAAAAAAAATAATACTTTGGTTTAAAATTAAAAGAATGATCAATCATTCAATCCAAGAAAAATAAAAAATAGAAAAATACTTTGGTTTAATTTAAAATTTAAAATTAAGAGGCTAATCAAATTATTCCATAAAAAAAATTTCGGTTTAAATCAAAGGTTTAAAATTAACAAAATAATCAAATCATCACAAAAGAAAACAAAAGAAAAGAAAAAGAAAAACTAACAGACTATTATCACAAAATTTTATTTAATTTAAATCTAAGGTTGGAAATAAGAGGATAATCAAATCATCCCATTATAAAAATAAAAAAAAATAAAAAAAAAAAAAAAAAAAGTTATCACGAATTTGAAAAAAAAAAATTGGTTTAAATTAAAGTTTTAAACTAATAAGATGATCAATTCATCAGAGTAAAAATAAAAAAATTAACACGAAATTTAGAGGAAAAAAAAGAAAACATTACAAAAATAAGACGATATTTTAAAAAAAAAAAATAATAATAACTATTATTTTTCCACGCGGAACTTCCAAAATTTTTATAAATGTTTTTTCATGACTCAACTTCATAAATTATAATTGTATTATTAATATTCTATAATTAAGTTTCTTTTTTAACTTTATGTAACATTTGTAACGCACGTTGAATAAATAAGTTGTTCTAAAAAGGGAAAAAAGATTTTGATTTCAAATAATTGATCGTAGATAAGAATTAATTCTTCATTTATATTTGATTTCATTTAAATTTATTTTAATTTTGACTATGTGAGCAGATCTAAACATAAATGATTCTCAATTTTTTTTTCTTTGTATATAAAACGAAATCTAATCTTTTATAATAATAATAATAATAAAAATTGGCTTGAACTACACCTATCTTTATGTCGTCCAAGATATTTGCTTAATAAAAATTTGTCGTGTGGCAAATTGTTATTTTAAATAAAAAATTGAGTTGTTTTTATTTTTATTACTATGTAACAAAAGATGGATGCATGGGCTACCTTATCATTGCCCATCTTTGTTTTCCTCTTTTAGGTTTTTTTTTTTTAATCTAATATTTTCATAAATTGACATCTAGATTACTATGTTTATTTTGCAGTAATTTAAGATGCGTAAACATCTTTGGAGATGTACTCGGAGATCCCTTACGAGGGCATCTCAAGAGTTTTAAATGCTCTTCTGAAATATGTATTTTCGAGATTTTCACGTTAAGGGCATCAATATCTTTTTCCTATTTTACCTTTCATCTTTTAATTATATATATCACTCTTCTTTATTTTATTTGTATAATTAAAAGAAATATTGTGAACCATACATATCACCCTTCTTAGTTATTGAAATTCTTTTTATTATTTTTAGGAAAATACTCAAATTCAAATTCAAATTGATATTTGTTTCCTAGAATTCTTATATTAATATATATTATTTTGATGAGAAAAATAACATATACAAATAATATAAACTATATTCATTTAAAAAGAAATTACAATGAATAAAAACAAGTATTTTGTGTAAATTTAAATTATATTAAATTAATTAAAATTAATGAATAGCGAATCTTCTTCAATATATTAGGTAACTTTAGGACATTTCTGTGTAGAAATTGTATGAAACAAAAACAGTTATCTAATCATTTTTAAATAACAAATATCATTATGTAAAAATGTTGGATTTGGCCCTCTCTAATTTTGGAAATCCAAAAATTTTGGTTATCTCCCTTCTAAAAAAACAAACCATCACTTTAAAATAATTAGAATCGATTCCCACATGTTTTACTTTTTAGAAATAGAATTGATTCCATTTTTTTTTTAATTAATAAAACAGAATCTATATATATAATGAAATAGTTAAGATTGATAGACATATACAAGTAGATATTAATGAATGAAATTCTCTTGAATATTTTATATTAAAATACTTTTTTATTGTCAAAGTGAACATATTGATTGACACGTGCTTTTTCTACCCCAACTATACCAAATAAAACTTTTTTTTTTTTAATTGCATTTTATGTGTAGTTTTAAAATTTTGTTTGGCAGGAACCAACCCATTTATCCTAGGATTTCAAGAATATTTCCAGGTTGACCACTGTACATATATATGGCTCATGGACTGCTGCAATATGGGCAGTAGCCTCATGAACACAATTTCTTGGAATAGAATTGTATGTGGCTCCGGTACTAAGTGCTTCAATTTATCTACGCCCAATTTGGTAATCATTTGTTATTTGTTATTTGTTATTTGTTATTCTAAAATTAAACTTATAAATATTACTTTCATCTATTATTTTATATGTTTTGTTGTTTACATTTTAGGAGTGTTTTCAAAAATCAAAATCACGTTTTGAAAACTAAACAAAAAAAAAAAAAAAAATTGTAATTTTCAAAAACTTGTTTTTGCTTTTGGAAATTGTCTAAGAATTCAAATGTTTACATAAAAATAGTGAAAATTATGAGTAAGAAATTATGAGAAAACAAGTACAAGTTTCAAAAACAACAAAACCAAAAATTTAGCTCTGTTTGGTAATGATTTCATTTTTAGGTTTTGGTTTTTTAAAATTATAGCTTATTTCCTCCACACTTATTACAATGATATGCATATTTCTTGAGTATAATGGTTGAATTCTTAGCCAAATTCCAAAAACAAAAACAAGTTTGTAAAAGCTACTTTTTTTCTTCAAAATTTGGCTTGGTTTTTAAAACCACAGGTAAAAACTAGACAACAAATTGGAAGAAATATGAGAGTGGAAGTAGTGTCAATAGACTTAATTTTCAAAAAAAAAAAAGAAAAAAAAAAACAGAATATGAAATGGTTACCAAACGAGGCATAAATGATTACAAACAGACCTTATTTATTTTTCTTAATTAGTTGTTATTATCTACGAGGTGTTTGGAGTGATGAGATGAGTTGAGATATGAACTCAACTCGTTGTTTGGGAGACCAACTTCATATGTCATCAACATTTTATACCATGTCCACTAACAATGCACTCAGCCCTCATCACCACCGATGCCTCGTTGCTCACCTCCGACAACCAACTTCGTCAACCACCTTCAACGACCAACTCCGGCAACCACCTCCGGTGGCCAATTCTGATGTCCAACTCCATCAGCCAACTCTAGCGACCACCTTTCACATCCAACTCCGACAACCACCTCTGATGTCCAATTTCGGTGACCATCTCTGACAACCACCTCTGGAAACCACCACCTGCGGCCAACTTCGACGACTTTCCAACAACGCCACTCCACCAACTATGATGACTATTATTTTAAATTATGACTACTACAAATCTGCGCTTTGTTGACAGATGAGTTTTTTGTTTTGTTGACGCTCGTGACATAAAATTGTTAATAAAACCATCATTTAAAATTTATAAATAACTATTAATTTAAAAATACATATAAACATTAACAATGTTTATATTTAAGTTGATGCACAAAATTATCTATAAAAAAACATATTTGTTGACACAAAAGTACGTAAGTTCCATCAAAATGTTGAATTTTCGATATTTTTTGTTAGTTCATAATATTTTATAGTCATTTTTTATAATAATTTAACATTAATAAAATCACGTTTATCATATAAGAAATCATATAAACTTCGACGTAAAAACACTTTTGAGAAAAAATTGTTAGGCATGTGAGTGTTTTTATTTTAAAAAGTTTCTATCAAAAGTGTTAAAATAAAAATGACGTAACCACAAACCTCATATGCATAAATTTGTAAAATGATGGCTTAAATTTAAAAAAAAAAAAAATGAAATACATGATCCAAAAGTAAACCCTAAACTCCATTTCCCATAATTCCCAACAATACATGTTGCTTAAAAAAACAATAAAATAAAGTGCAAACTAAGTTTTTTTTTAAAAAAATACATGTAAAATTATTGAAAAAAAGTTTCCAAACAAAAATAATCATCATAAAAACAGAATTTATGTATAAAAAAAAAAAAAAAATTGCACCAAATACCACTTACATATGAACTCAGCACCCCAAACACTCAAACCATAGACATAAATTCCACGGACATATAAATTCCAGACATATGAACTCAACTCAGCGCGCTAAACAGTCATATAACAAGAACATTCTATTTTTCTTAATCATTATAATCTAGATATATTAATTTTTCATTTCTGATTTAATGGTCCAAGAAGCATTTCCAAACTTTATATATAAAGAGCGGCCATTACAAAATTTTTAGTGTCGCCATGTGCCCGAGATGACGTAGAGCGGCGAACATCTTCGAAAAGGGTTAATTTTAAAAGAAAATATATATAAAAAAAAAAAAAAATCGCCACCAATCTTTTTTACGGTGTGATTGGGACACCGAAGTAAAATAAACAATTTTTAATTAGAAATAAAAATGGTCTCGAAAACTAGAGTTGAGTTCGGGAGTCATTTATGTATGGGGAAGGTGTTAGCACCCCACAACACCCGTTAAGCGAAATGGCGGCCAATTTATTTTTATCTTGAATTAAAAGTATTATTTAATTTTTTTAAGAAAGTTATGTCTTATTTTACCCCTTATTACTCCAATATTTGAAGCAATGATCTCATAAAATAAGTGGAACAAATTCCGTCAATTTGACTATATTATAATTGAGGAAAAATTCTTCATCTCAAGAAAGTGAGAAATTAGTACATTTTCTCAAAATCCGTCATAGTATAGTTTTTAAATAAATGAAGTTTTTTTTTTTTTTAAACATTCATTAAGTTCATTTTTTCTTGAGATCAAATCTCGGACTCCCAAAGATGTAATCGCTCACCTTAAGAATTCTAGGAAATCAGAGTCTCAAATTTCCTAAATTCCATCATAGGATATTTTTAGAAAAAACAATTAGAGAAATAATGGATTAGAGAAACTTTTGAAATCATAGATTAATTTTTGAATGTTTGAAAACCCAAAATGTGTAAATTTAAATTAAAAAAATTTAAATGATTTAGAAAAAGTCTTGTGAAAAAAAAACTTTTAAAAACTTAGAGAAATTTAAATTAGAAGGATTTTAAGACTTTGAGAAATTTTAATTGGGAAAGATCTAAAAAACTTTGAAAATTTTTAATTAGAAATCAAATAAGACTTAATATGAACATTATATGAGAAAAACATAATTAAAGATGCATCAAAATAAATGAAGCAACATAAGAGGGCATAATAAAATTTAATAAAACATATATTGGAGATCGATCTCGGACTCCCAAAGAATCAATTTCCTCACCTCAAGAATCTAGAAAATCGGACTCCCAAATATTTCTAGAATCCGTTGTCGGTTTTTTCTTTATAAAAAAAATAATGATAAACTAAGATTAAGAACATTAGACCAAAATCACTTGATTACAATACAACATGAATATACAAGAATAGTAACAAAACAAATGCTTGTAAGATAAAATAGACAAATAAAGGCTAAGAAAAATGCCAAATGAAGAATATAAAAGGATAAACTAAAAAAATAATAATAACAACAACAACAACAATAAATAAATAAATAAATAAATAAATAAATAAATAAATAAACAAACAAAAAAAATGACAAAAAAATGGATGGCAAAACACCCAAACTTTACATATTGCATAATAATAATAATAGTAGTAATAATAATAATAATAATGATAATAATAATAATAATAATAACAATGATAGTAAATTTGTCATATTTATTTAAATTTTTTTCCTTTCTCTTTTATTAAAAAAAAAAAAAAGAAAAAAAAAAAAGACCAACTTCTTTTCTCCTAAACTTTGCTCTCTACCAATCTATTTTCTTCTCTTTATCTTCTTCTTATACTCATTACCCATTTTTTACACTTTTTTTTTTACTTCAAACACAAAGAAACATAACTTCATTATAAGATGTGTTACCTTACTTTTTACTTCATTTTTTTCATCTCCCGTCTTCTTTTTACACACTTTCCTTTTTTAAAAAAAAACAACAAAAGAGAGAGAGAGAAAAAAAAAAAGAACTAGGGAAGAAAATGAATAAAAACAAACAAATAAGATAAAATAAGATAAGAGGGAACCAATATCTAAACTAAGTGCATGTAAAAAGATCACATGATAATAATAGCAATAATAATGATAATAAACAAGGTGAAGAATAAAAAATATATATATAATAATAATAAATAATAGTAGTTATCTTTGCTAATACCTTTATTTCTTCCTATTTTTTTTCAAGGTTTCTAAGAGGGAAGAAGAAAAACGAAAGAAGAAATCTCAAACACGAAACCGCTTGTTGTGTGAGGTGCGGATCCTTGGGACAAAGTTCCTACCAATGCAACCTCCAATTAAGTTAGGCTTTTTGTGTTCTATGAGAGATATGGAGGCTAGAGATTTTTTTGAATAGAGAATGAGAGATAATGAGAATGGTGGCTATCTAGAGTTTTTGGGAGAGAAGATGGGATTATAAAGGCTAAAGTCATTTCGACAATTGCCTATTTTCTTTTTAATGGATTTTATTTCAATTTTAAAATTTTGCCAAACTTGGCTTAAACTCAAAAAGGAAGAACAACTTTTAGGCAACTAAAACCAAATTCAAATTTTTTCTATATTTGATTTGCTTTCCCCCTTTTTCCTTATCATAACTAAATTGGTTACTTTAACCAAACTAAAATAAAAGTTAGAAGAGGTAAAAATTATCATAAAAACAGGTAAACAATCAAAATTAGATTAGAAAAACCTACGATAAAAATTAATAAATTAATTTAAATAAATTCGAATAAAAAAGAGTGGCTACATTTAGGACCAAATAGAAATTATGTTCTCACTCAAACATATCTGCTTTGAACCATTTTGACCATTTACACACATATCCGCCATAATATTTGAGACATGTAGGCAAAGTGGCTGAGCGAAAATAAGATTCTTAATTTTCATCAAAATAATAATAATAATAATAATAAAATTCTTATAACAAAAATATCATTTTTTGAATTCTCAAATTGTGGGGAAGAGAAGGTTTGAACCTCTCACTTCTTATTCAATGGCACATCTGATTTTAACGTTGGCTAATAAGGCCTATATCCCAAATCTTTAAGAAGTGTTCATTAAAAGCCAGAATCGTAGATCTTTCAACGTACATGGATGTGAGTTGTCCGTCCTTAATAGTGGTGTATAAGTTGCTTGTATGC
This sequence comes from Citrullus mucosospermus, assembly GCA_030954485.1. Lineage (NCBI taxonomy): Eukaryota > Viridiplantae > Streptophyta > Magnoliopsida > Cucurbitales > Cucurbitaceae > Citrullus > Citrullus mucosospermus. The sequence goes on along the minus strand of JAKCFO010000019.1, from coordinate 35,325 downwards.
ATCTTGATGCTCTAAATAGTATTTTACTTCCGCCTACAAACAATAAATTAGTTTACAAATTGTAACTCTCTATCATTCATGTTTACAAATTATTTTAAATGACAAAACTATTGAAAATATTTACAAATAATAGCAAAATATTATAGTCTATCTGTAATAGACCATGATAGACTACTATCTGTGTCTTGATAGACACAAATAGAGCCAAATATATAGTAGTTTGTTGCGGTCTATCTTAAAATTTTGATATATTGTAAATATTTTAGTTCATTTTTCTATATTTGAAAATATATATATATATATATATATTGAAGCAACATGAGAGGGAATTGTCATAACAATGCTATGAAAGTTGAATTGAATATACATACCTTGCGAATTGCTTTTATGGCAACCAACAACCTTTCACCTATAAGATTTGTGAATGTATTGTTGTTTTCCAAAGCTTCTAAAGATTCAGAAAGTGATTGGGGCAATCTTTGGAGCTTCAAACCAATGTCAGAAGGATCTGTATCTGTTTATGACATATGATTGAAGGAATTGGAGGTTTAAACCAATAAATAAATTAATCATTTTGAATAGTTGTGTCACATGAATATTCCATCTAAATTAAAAATAAATAGTAACATTATTGTAGATTGAAAATAGGAAAGTTACCGATGGGTTCAGGCAAGTGAAGATGGTTACGAAGGCCATCTAGACCAGCACAAAGAATAGCGGCCAGACCCAAGTATGGGTTTGCACAACCATCAAATGATTTGATCTCAAAGTTACTCACTGAACCAACACCAATTCCATGTGGCCTTGCTGTTCTAATTGGAGATTCTTTGTTGTCTGTTCCCCAACATTGGTAAGCTCCACACCTTCTATTGGGTTGTATACGATCGTAACTACCAACCAAACAAGTTTTCAAAGAAAACAAAAGTATGATTCTTACAAAATCATCAACGTAATAAAACAGATAATGGTCTTACATAAATAGGGGGTACAAACTTGAAGTTGGTGGGTGGGTTATTATAGCCCAACCCATGTTTGGGGCACCAAATATAATGGTGGTGTTTACAACTATATATAACCTACAATTAAGTATAGTTAATACTATTTCAAAGTTCTCTTTGTTCCTAGTTATTGTGTTTTTCTCTACAATGGCATGGGTGATAGTGGAGTATGCATTTACCCTATTTTTGTTCTTTTTGAAAAATGTGTGTATTTGTAAATCACAACCAATTTCTTGACATTATATGGATTATGAAGGGGTGGTGTTCCTAACCTGTTGGGAATTGGAGCTGTAAAAGCTAAAAGGGATGGAATATGATGTAAAACGCCTGCCATGAACTCTTCTCCAATTGTTGACATTCCATGTTTAGAAGATTCGTCATCTGCCATGAAAACATTTTTTCCATTCTGCCATAGACTCACATGCACGTGGGAGCCAGAACCAGAGTCATCCATTGCATACCTAAACAATCATAAGAAACCAATACGTTGTTGATTTTAAAATGTATAATACTTTTGTGTGTATTGTAAGATGCACCAATCTTTTTGTTGCTCACTCTAATTATAATTATACAGTATTTTTCTTTTTCTTTTAGACTATTTGAGTTTAAGTATACTAACAAATCTTAAGACAACTATTAGAACAAAATCGTTCTCTCATAATTCTAGTCAAGAAGTGGTTATTTACTTGATTTAATTCTAAAAACACATACTTGGGCAAAAATGTTGCCAACAATCCATGCTTTCTTGCAATAGCCTTAATCACTTCACGTGTGTATATTAATTCATCAGCAGCACTGAGACAAGTAGTATACCCCAATACAATCTCATATTGACTTTTTCCGGCCTCTCCATGCAACTGTACAAGACACAAGAAAATGTCCCAATTCCCAATCAATCATTTTCTTTTTTAAATAAAAAAGCTAGTCAAAGTCTTGGTCAACTAAAATGTAAGAATATTAAATAATCTACACATATGGATTATGGGTATATATATGTAAAACCAAAATTAGAGGAAACTTTACAGCTGTTATGTTATATTATTATACACATAAGTGAAAGGGCAAAAGATATTATGGAGAAAACAAATTGTGAATGTTAATTAGTTCATAATTAGCTAGCATTTAATACATTTAGTAAAGTTTTCGATTCTTTTTTCAATCCCTTCTCTAAAAAAAAAGTTTCTAATCCAAAAAAAGTAATTGGTACAAGTCCAACATGAATAAATACTAGGTAGCATTTTTCTTCTTTCTTTTTAATTTCATAATTCATACCTGTTCTACGATAATATTTAAGGAAGTTAAAGAAGCAACTACTTCATCAAAAAAGGGAGAGACAACATCGTATGAAGATGTAGAACAATAGAACGACGAAACAAATGGCACCCAATCTTCCTTTCCATCTCTGCCAAAATAAATTTAAATAGATAAATAGAAATTATTGGCAATTTGCAAATTTACAAAATAAACGAAGGTCAAACATAAAGAAAAGAAGAGCAAAAAATAGTATATATATCCTTACTTGACTGCCCTTTTTAATAGCAAAAACTCAATCTCAAAGCCTGCTTTCATTTCCTGGACACATGACAAGAAATTTAACAGAGTTAATAAATAATTTGAAGAAGTAATATTTGAATAGAGTTGAACAATAAATATATATATATATATATATATAATCTGAAGATTTAATAAATAATGAGTATTGAAAAGAAACTTGAACAATATAATTAATTTTGCGTACCAAGTCAAATTCATTTTTTAGAATTCTAGAGACCCTACGTAAGGCTTCCCTTGGACAATATTCCCATGCTTCACCAGGTCCAATATACATGTCACCTATAACCATTTCCTCTTGCTCCTTCCTGTTCAACCAAGCAACGAATAGATTTCTTTGGTCATGTTCAAAATTGTTTGGAAATCATAATTTAAAAGTAATTTTGATGATATGAAAATTGAATAAAAAAAAAAAAAGAGATGTTTTCAAATGTGGAAAAATTGTTGAAAATAATTACAAATATAGTAAAATTTTACTTTCTATTTGTGGTAGACCGCAATAGACTCGGATAAAAATCTATCACTTTAGCGATAGACACGGATAAAATGTAAAATTTTGCTATATTCGTAAGTATTTCAACTATTTTGAAATTTAAAATAATTACACTAATTAATTTACCATTTTAAAATAACTTCCAAACATTTCATCTATTCAAAACAGGTGAATATCAACTTTCTCTTCTCTCCCTCTGGATATGACTAATTAATTAGCCCATCACAAAAGGAATCAAAGAAAGTGAAAAGGAGATTAGCTTGGCTAAGAAAACGACAAATTTTTCAGTGATGCATGCTACCATACAATGACAATAACCATTAGACGATGTGGATTAAAAGTTTTAGATGTCCTAATTATTACTTAAAATAATTAGTACGAGTAATAATTTATGGATGACAATGAAAGTAGATGGAAATATTAAGAATTGAAAGCTAAAATTGTGACGCCAAAAGACAAGAACAAAAGAATTATGGTGGAAGTTTTATACCAAGGAACAATTCGTTTGGTTGACAAATCTGGCATGAGTCTGGTCTCACCCGTAGCCGTGAGATTAGTCCCATCAGCTGGATAATCAGCATAAGAAGGCAGTCCCATACAGGCAAAAGATAAACTAATTCCATTCCTTTTAATCACGTCCAACCGCATAAACGGAATAACCTGGCTCATTACAGCATATATAAATTCATCCCTTACGAAATAGACAAATAAAGATGAATAGAAAAGCGTAAACAGGAAAGAATCCATACACCAATTTAATATTGTTGAATCTCACATTATTTTTAAGCGATATGATGCTAGCTAGCAACTAACCAATTAAGAAAAATATTTAGGTATTTTGGGTTGCATTTATCTTTGTGCAGTCCACCCAAGTATCTAATCACTAGTTGGTAATATTAGTATTACTCATCAACTAGTAGAGTAGTACCCAGTATAATCCAGTATACTAATTATTGTTGGGTTTTGGCAAAATATTAGATAAGTAGTTGTCCCACATTTAAAAAGATTAAAGAAAGTGGTGGACTTCAAACATTATAAAAGAAGGTCTAATGTCTTTCGTTTCTAATCATCTTAATTTGAAGCAGTTTAAGCATGGTATACTAACTCAATTGTGTGAGTGGTATAATGTTTTGAGAAAGTGTTTTCTTTGTAACTGTGGTCGGGAGAGACTTTCCTGTGATTTGTAGTAATTATTCACATAGTGGGACTTTTTCTAGTCCATGGTTTTTTCTTCGGTTTGGAGTCTTAGATGTTAATTATTTTTGTATTCCCAATTTTATTGTTTTCTTTTAATTTCTCTGTTTATTCTAATGGGTACAACTTACAATCCACACAAGTATTATTCTAAAGGAGTGTGGGTCATAGTATTAAATTTATGTTGGCATGTCGATATTTTCATCGATATTTCCATGTTTCCATGAGTTCGATATCGACATGAATGATGAATCAATATTTCCATTATCTCATAAAAAAATTCACGAAACATAAAAAATAAGAAACAAAATATCACTAATATAAATATAATATAAATAATAGACATGTTAAATTATTTAAAAATAATAAAATGTCTATTTACTAATTTAAATTTAATTTATAATTTTTTATTTTTTTAATAATTTTTTTAAAAATATCCATCGAAATTAATATTTTATTGATATTTCCATCAAAACTTTTGTAAAATCAAGAGATCTATATTTTAAACCTGGTGTATAATAATAATAAAAATTAAAAATCTCACCCGACATCTATGTCGTCCTGAAGCATCAACCCAAATAATACGAACAAGGCGGGCATCCTTTTGCAGTACAACATCAGTGTTCATCGAAGGTATAATAGAAAATGGTGAACCATTTGAAATGGAAGTACTGTTTGTTGTCGGCAGATTAATGTTGTACAATTTTAAAGCGTTTTGTGCAAACATATCATTCACTGCTTCAACAGCCTCAGAAATTGAGAGGTCACCATCAATACAAGCATCCCGTAGAACAGAAAAGACAACATCCCTTGATTTCTTTGCACCTACACACATACATAAGTTTATATATAAAAGTTTGTCAACTATGTATTGCAACTATATTCTCGAGAGTGTGTATAACTCATGAGTAATTGACATGTATCTTGTACTTCGAAGTCAATAGTTCAAATCTCCATATTTCTCATCCCCTTATCTCAAAATAATAATAATAATAATAATAATAATAATAATAATAAAGGTAATTGTAATGGGTTGCAATTTTAGAGCTAATAATTTAGTGTATAGCAACATTTTTGAAAAATTACAAATATTGCAAAATCTATTGATAATAGACTATATCGCTAAAAGGGTCTTATTATCGATATGGTCATTACTAAAAGACTTTGAAAGTTAAATTTAAATTTTGTTATATTTATAAATTATTGTTAGATCTACTAATACTTGGACCTAAATGTTATATTGACAACTCACCCTAAAATAAAGGATACCAAAATGACATGACACTAACCTAAGTTGGTATGGTATTGTTAAAACATTCTTTCCCGTTGCATATAATAGTAATCTATTTATCAATATCCCATGCATTCCCTTTTAATTACTCCTTTAATTATCATTGTTCCATTGGGACATCTTTTAACTGGAAAAATACCTCTTTAGTACTTAAGTTGAGTTTAGTTTTCATTTAATTCCTGGTTTTAGAATGTTACACTATTTTTAATAAAATTAAAAGGGTTATAATGAATTAAGTTTCACTAATTTTCATCATTATTAAAATTAGTTTTCAATTTTTACTTTATAGTTATTTTAAATTAATTAATAGACATCAGCATCAAAAATTGAAGTATTTAGTTAAAAAAAACTTTGAAATTTAGGGACTAAATTGAAACAAAATTCGAGTAACATTTTAAAACCTAATAACTAAATTGAAATCAAACTCAAAACTTAAGCATTAAAGAAAAGTACGTGTAACCTTTTCTCTAGCCTTCCTTCTTTGGTTGCTTTTGACTTTGATGGTTTTATCCCTATATACAACGGTTTGATTTTCTAATGAAAAAGAAGTGGGAGATGTGGAGGGTGCTAAAGAAATGTGTCAATCTAGTTCATATATTTTGTGCACCTACTGACCCACACTATCGTATCTTTATGAAAAGAAAAGAAAAAAAATGTAGCCTTTTAAAATCTAGAGACGGAACGAAAACTAGATCCAAAACTAGGTTATGGACCAAAAAGATACTTTTTTTCCTATCTTTTATTGTTGTTGGTGGTGTTGAGATACCATTATTAAGACATAAATATTCAATACGTATGTATGTACCTAAATAGAAGAGCTCAGGAAAGGCGTATGCATTAGTGCTGAACATCACCTGCAATTTTGTTATCAAACTTTTAGCCACGGTATAACTCAAAGTTACAAACTTGATGAGCACATGCAAATAAAAAAACATAAATGTTGTGCGTGATTCTAGCCTAATAGGATAAGGCTTAATCAAGATAAAATATTATAAAATAAATTAATATAAGATAAAAGAAAGATTTGAAACTCGATTAGGAAAACTGATATCCTAATTCTAAGAGGGTTAAGTTAAACCCTAGATCAAATCTCCTATAAATTTTTCATAATGGCTCCGTTAAAGATTGAAAAAATTTTCCACTTCTTCTCTATTCTATAATTCTCATACTGACTTAGGTATTTGAGTCATTTTTCTTTGTTTTGCGGGTTTTATTTCCCTAAATTACAAATTTACTGTTGATGGCACGTGAAGTCCAAGTGTATTTTCTCTTGGTCAAAATTTGACATCAATAATAAATAAAACCCAAAAAAGTTTGTTTTATATAAAGATACACCCATGCATTTTCTAATACACCCATGCATTTTCTTAGGTAAATCGAAGAAAAAAAACTAATTATAAAAAGAAAAAAAAATTCTTAATATTGCATTTCATTTTTGACCTTTTTAATTGGAGCAAGCTCTAACAGTTGCTTGAGTGCAGATATCATCCCATGGACACTAAGCTTAGGGATTGGCAATCCAAAGTCGAGGTGGACCTGAGAGATTAAAATCATATAAAATTAGCAAGAAAAATTAATTGTTGTACTAATATGTATCATTCATCAAAATCTAAAAGTTTTCCAGATAAAAATAGGGAGAAAAAAAATCATTTTTTATTTATTCACTACGTTTCGATTTTAGTTTCTATTTTGTCTCTATATTTCAAAATATTATACTTCTAGTACTTACAGCTTTGAGTTCGGTTTCAATTTAATTCATAAATTTCAAAATGTTACAATTTTACCATTGAAATTTGAGTTTTATTTCCATTTTGTCCCTAGGTTTTAAGATTTACACTTTTAACCTCAATTTTTCACTAAATACTCATTTTTAAGTCTTTAGACTTAATCTCTATTAATTGATTTAGATTAATTATGAACTGAAAATTTAAATTTAATTTTGATAGTGATAAAAAATAGTGAAACTTAAATGATTATAATTCTTTTAAATTAGCTAATAGATATTACCACTAAAGATAAAAGGTGAGTATTTAGTGAAAAATTGATGACAAAATGTAAATCTTGAAACTAGAGACCAAATTGAAACAAACCTCAAATCTTAAGGGTAAAATTGTCATTGAAACCTAGGGACTAAATAAAACTTGATGACTAAAGCCCCGTTTGGTGACCATTTTGTTTTTTGTTTTTTGTTTTTGAAAATTAAGCCTATAAAGACAACTTCCACCTCCAAATTTCTTCTTTTGTTATCTATTTTCTAACAATGGTTAAAAAAACCAAACTAAAATTTGAAAACTATAAAAGATAGCTTTTAAAAACTTGTTTTTGTGTTTTTGAAATTTGACTAAGAATTCAACCATTGTACATAAAAAAAGTGCAAATCATTATAAAAAATGGGAGGAATAGAGTTTAATTTTAAAAAATCAAAAATAAAAAATAGCATAATTATCAAACAGAACCCTAAATATACTATATTTTAAAATTTAGAAACCAAATAAAAATAAAATACAAACACTCAGAGATGGAAAATGTATTTGAAAAAATATTTGTTAACCTGAGAATAAATAGAAGCAAGATGTGACGCTTCCTTTGAGAACGGATAAGATGCATGTAACAGAACAATACGACACTTGGAGAATCTTTTATCCTCTAGAACACTCCGAAGAAGAAGAGGATTGGCCAGCCGCAAATTTAGATCTTTGTCTCCAAATCTAGTGGTAGGAAATTGACCAAAACAAAATTATACAGAGATGGCTGGAAATAAATCATTTAACATGATCTTTTTTCTTTTTTGTTAGAAGAAAAAATAAATAAATAATATAAATAGGAGTGATAAAAAAATTTGTAAAATAATTTATGAAAAGTTTGTAAGTATAAAGAAGTTGACTAGGAGGTAGCGAGATTCACGAAATAAAGAATGAGAATGTTATTAATGAATAGGGATTCACCTTGAATCCCACCTTTTAATTATGTTCCACTCCTACATTATATCGTAGTAAATACTAATTTCATTAATTAATTTTTATTATTTTAAAATAATCGACATGTAAGTTGATAACATAAAGATAGAGTATTACAAAAGAGAAAAAAAAGCTAAAAAATTTCAAGCTAAGTATCAATTAATGTAGTGTAATACTTGAGTAGGTCGAACACGTCTCCATGCATCACATTAGTTATAGGTAAAAATATATATAAAAAATAATTTTTCTTAATACTATTTATAATTTGACATTTGAGTAGACTGCTTAAATATGATATAGTTTAAGATGCACTGAAACATTTTTCATCAACATTAATATGATGTAACTTATAATTATGCTTTCACGTGGACCAGACATGTTTTGGGTCTAACTTTATCTTACCCGGTATGTATCTGCATTGGCAAGTTGAATTGTTGAGCAACTTCCAAACTAATTATGAATATATAGTCAATGAGGCTTTTGTTTGCTATTCGAACAGGTTTTCCACCTGGAATTATTATTATACATACGTTCGTTAGTGTATATATTATATATTACTGAGAGAAATAGAGAAATAACTAATCAGTAGGAAACATTAATTCATTGATTAAAGTAGTATTAATTAAACTACCTTGTATAACCTGAAGAAGACCTTCCTCAGCGTGTTTCCTTGAGACATTGACATTGATATCTAGACCAGTGCGATATGGTGCTACACTTTTCAGTCCATAAATCCCATGAGCCAATGTATTGCAGTTCATAAGGAAATACACAAGAAGAGCACATAGAGTTCCAATAATAACATATAAAATCATAAAAAATAAAACAATAATAATATTGGATATGATTTCAACTTCTGAAGATATGTTTCTGTGAATGCATCCAGTGTCCAACAACATCCACCTTCAAACTCCTATTGACATATACATGAATTACCAACACGATTGGAACATAAATATATATATACTTGGGTAGGTGCACCCATTTTTTTTTTTTTTTTTTGTCTCAATTCAGTTTGTCACGTGATAATTTCTTCCTCCAAATACTATAAAAGGAGCTTATTAATCTTAGTTTAAAATTGTCTCAGTTATGTATTCTTTAGTTTGAGAGTGAGGAAAAGTATGTGAGTGGTGCAAAAGCTTCGAGAGAGTGCTCTTACAATTGAGATTAGAGAGAAAATTATGTATAATGTAACCATTTTCACATGGTGAATTTCTTTCTGATGGGTCGTGATTTTTCTCTAATTTAAGAGTTTTCCAACCCTAAATTATTCTTGTGTTTCCTAGTTTGGTTGTTTTCTCTTTTTAATTTCTCAACTATATTCTGCTTATTCCTGTGATAGTAGTTGGAGGTTTTTTCCAACAACTAGCTATTGCTCGGGAAATAAAGTTGAAAGAATTTTGAAAGACAACCATTTGGGATATCTATAATCTTACTTCATCAAGAATGTCTTCTGCCAAACGTTCGATTCTCAATATTCTACCAACAATAGGAACAAAATTTGTATGCCACTCTATGTTATGCTGTTTGTCCAGCCTTAATCCATCATCAAGGAGTACTACAGATATTCTTGCAGCTTTGAAACATGTTGAGCAAATGGAATCAAATCCTGAGGATTTTCGATGTTCCTCAATCCCATGCAAGGATGGTTTACAATCATAAAGTTCAACAATATCCCTCAAGTTCCTCTGCATTTGGCACAATCGTAAGAATTCAAATCAATAAATAATCTACATGTTTCTATAAAAATTAGCGAAAGGTGAAAATATAAGATTGTTTTCAAATATAGCAAAATGAGCCTGAATATTTACAAAGATACAATAATTTCACTGTCTATCAGCGATAGACCGTGATAACTAATAGACAGTGATAAATTTCTATAACTGGACAATAGAAGTCATTAGTGATAGAAGTATATCGCGGTCTATCGCGGATAGACAGTGAAATTTTTCTATATTTATAAATGTTTTTAGTAATTTTGTCATTTAAAATAATTTTCAAAAAATATATTGTTCTAAACAAATCAACAAAAGATGAAGACTATTTTTAAGATAGCGGGTATAAAGATGAAAATTAGACATTCCAAAGTGTATGACTATAGACTTTACCGTTCTAAGTTTCTAAGAATGGATTTAAAAATTTGCTAAATAATTTTTTTATTATTATTTTTGAATGTTGAACATGACATTTTAAATTTAAAAGTAATAATTAAAAAGTTTATCTTTTCTCTCCTAACTTCCTTAATCTCCATCTTTAATTATTATTTTTAATTTAAAATATCGTGTATGTCAACATTATTTAAAATATAAAAAAAAAAAAAAAAATTACTAAACTAACCTATTCTTACCTTTTAAAACCTTAAGACTAATAAACTTATTGGTGAAAACTCATAGACTCACGAAGTAATTTTAAAGTAATTTTATATATATATATAAAATAAAATCGTTAGGTTTAGTTTTCATTTGGTCCTTATTTTTTAATTTTTAAATTTTAGGTTTGATTTCAATTTAGTCTCTAGTTTCCAAAAAATTACAATTTTACTCTAGAGATTTGAATATTCTTTCAATTTGGTCCCTAGATTTCAAAATTTTCACTTTTAACCTTGATTTTTCACTAAATACTCACTTTCAATAATTAATGTCAATGTCTATTAATTAACTTTAAAAAATTAAAAATTTATAATTAATTAAGTTTTACTATTTTTTCCATCACTTTTAAATAGTTTCAATTTTTCATTTCAAGATTATTTTAAATTAGTTAGTAGACATTGATGCCAAAACTAGAAATGGATAGTATTTAGTGAAAAATCTGAGTTAAAAATTTAAATTTTGAAACTCTAAAGATCAAATTGAAACTAAACTCAAAATTTACAAACTAAAAAAACTAAAAGTATAACATTTTGAAATTTAATGACTAAATTAAAATCAAGCGCAAAAGAATTAAAATATAACATTTTGAAACTTAGTGACCAAATAAAAGTAAGTTCAAGAACTTAGAATACCTTAAAAGAGAGGAAATTATAATGAGGAGCATCATCAAGTTGGGAGAAACAAGCAATGAAAGGAAGGGTTGATTTGGGAGCTATGAGATTGTGGGCATGAGCATCAACCAGTATGGCTTCATCAACAGCATTCTTCAGAACACTGAAATCCATCTTCTCTTCTTTGTCAACTCACTTTCACTTTCTCACTTTCACTCCCCAAAATTGGTAATTGGTTTACCATTTAAATCTCCCCATGATTCTATTCTCCAAAGCTTTTCTTCTCCTTTTTTCAAAATTGAATAGATTCTTTGTTGGATTTGACGTATAATCTTTTTTATTTATTAATTTACTTTTTATCTTTTAAGGGTAGTTAGATTAATAATTTGGGAAATAGAAAGTTATAAACTTCACTCTTTATTTGGCCTAAGACATTTGTGGGTCCAACACCCCTTAATAGTTTATTAATATTTTCACGTTATTTACGCTTATTTGATTAAATATAGATGTCGACTCATAAAGTCAACCATGAGGTAAATTTATTTATGGAAATTTATCAAGAATGGCAATTTCAAAATAGAATTTTGCAAGCTTAATTAAAGACAAAATCTTCCCTTTTAGAATTTCGTTTATTTCCTATTCTTGTATTATCCTTATAACAAACCAGTTTCTTATTCGTTTTTTTTTTTTTCTTTTTCCTGCATTTTTATCCTCTAGGTTTTTGTTCGTTTTCTTCTCCATCGATGGATTGTTGCTTTCCAAGGATTTACAACGGCGTTTCACTGTTTCCTACTTCCAATCTATCGGTCCCGGCTTATATCCACGTAGTGCCTCCTCCGACGAATTTCCTTCTACGTCATGGACTCCAATGAATGCAAGTTATATATATATATATAGACTCATTCTTCTCAAAATTATATTAACTCTTATTTTATTTGGTTCGGTTGGGACAGGAAAATGGAGCGCAATAGTGGGAATGAATATGCAAGCTATTTTATGTGGCGAGGAAAGGGAGTAAGAGAAGGTACATGGCCTTGGAGGATAAGAGTAAATTAGGAAGTCTATGGTCTGCCATTTTTTATGAGGAAGAACAATGGATTGAAATTGAAACTGAATTGAGATGTGATGAAATTGTGAAGGAATAGTTATATCAGTCGAGTGCATCAACGGTATAAACGAATTTTAGCAAATAGTCAAGTATATCAACAGTATAAAAGAGGACACTATTATTAAATTTATCAAGTTTGTCCGCAGTATATTAGTCAAGTGTATCATTATCAAGTATATCAGTTTAGTGTATCAAGTTTATCAACAGTACAAATGAGTATATGATTGACAAATTTATCGGCAATATATTAGTCACAACTAGGGTTGGCAACGGGGCTAGGGCGGGGCGGGTGGGGGGTCCCTGTCCCCACCCCCGATGGGGGAATTTCTCCTCCCTCCCAACTGACGCCGCCCGTCTCTCTCTCTTCCCTTTTCTCCTTCGTCTGCGCAGCCGACTAGCCCCTCGACCTCCACCGCTCATCGTCGCCATTGTCGTCGAGTCTGTCGTCATCTGCACGCCTTGTACCTCGCCGACGTTTGCACAACCCCATCGCCGTTGTTCGCGCAGGCATCATCAGGTCCAACAGCCATCGTTTGGGTTCACGAGAAGCAGCGGGCTGTCGACGCTCGATTTTCCAGCAACACCGCCAGTCATTTCGCCAATCTACCTTGGGTTCTACTCCTCTTAGTTGCCGTAGGTTGCGCCACCGCCGGAATTGTGGTTTTGGGGTAAGTTGTGGGTTTTTTCGCGAGTCTTTTGCTTTGATTCAAGATTTCTAATTTTAGGTTTTTGTATAAATTATGGCCTTGATCTGAAAAGTGGGAGTTGATTGGAAGCAAATTTTGAATTAAGCCACGCTTTCGGTAAGATTATTTGGAGTAATTTTGATTAATTGGCGATTGGAGCTAAGCCTAGAAGTTAATGTAAATTGGGGTTTATGCCTAGGTTGCAACTCGAGGGTTTCTTTTTTGTAAAAGTTGGTTGCGTGGTTAGCTATTGAAATTTAATTCCAAGGTAAGTAGACTCATTACTGCGGTCGTCCTTGTGCTATGTGATGTATGAGCATGCTACACTGTTCTTGTTGATGTGATTATGTGTGGGACCATAGAGTATGTTGCATGATTTATATTTAAGTCTTTTTTAAACATGTTATAAATTAACTAGTACTGACGATTGCCCTCCTAACACCACTATGTTACCGAAAAACCAACGGGTTTCCTGCTATGCTACCGGAAGCCGACGAGTTTCCTGCTACGTTACCGGAAGCCTACGGGTTTCCTACTATGCTACTGGGGACCCACGGGTTCCCTACTATGTCCTGGGTGCCGACGGGTGCCGTACTACGTTTGTGAGCCTTCGGGCCACCAAAATTGTGCTGGGATGGGTCAAATCGTTCACTAGATAGCCATCAAGAGTTAAATTACTTATGTATGTCCCACTAGTATATTGTGCCTTTTGGATACGGGTGCTTAGTCTAACCCTGGTGGGGGGCTACTTACCAAGTATTTGTACTCATCCTTTAGTCATGTTTTTTTTTAAGTAAGAGAAAGGATACTTTGGCGAACGACGGAAGGAAACCTTGAGTTAGTCACGGGGACTAGACCAATGTTTCCGCACGTTTTTTGAGATCTTTCATTTATTTTAACATTTGTGATTGTCGTTGGACCTTAGTGTCAAAATTCCTATTTTAAATTAGTATTGTAAGGGTGCCCATTTAAAAAGTTTGGTTATTAAGCATCGACTAAAAATTTCTTTACTTGATTAAGGCTTCCTTGATTTTCTTGCACGTAAAAAAAAAAAAAAAAAAAGTGTGTCGTTTGAATTTTATGCACGCACAAGTGACGGCCTAGCTTGAGTCCTAGGGAGCTAGGTCGTTATAGGTTTTATGTGCGAGTTGCAAGGATGAACACATCAAATCAAAATCTCAGATCTTAGGCTTGTTATTTTAAGAATCCACTTTAACGAAGTTAAAAAAAAAAAAAAAAAAAAAAAAAAAAGTGTGTCGTTTGAATTTTATGCACGCACAAGTGACGGCCTAGCTTGAGTCCTAGGGAGCTAAGTCGTTACAGGTTTTATGTGCGAGTTGCAAGGATGAACACATCAAATAAAAATCTCAAATCTTAGGCTTGTTATTTTAAGAATCTACTTTAACGAAGTTAAATGATCAACAAGTGAGCAAATTTATTTTAAGGAATGTGCAGGGACAGTCATGACTTTTTTTTTTAAACTATTTTTTATTGTGCTTTTATAATTAGTATATTGTTGATTTCATTTATAATGTTTGTTAGAAAAATAATTATTGATTATTCAATTACATGCTTATGTTCATTGCGTTGAAATTAAAAAAAAAAAGATCATGTAACCCATGTTTAAACATTGTTAATTGATTATAAATATTAAATTAATTAGAAAAGTTAATGGTTCCAAAATGGGTAATATAACTTCATAAATCCTTTAAAAAAAAATACATTATTTTCTTAGATAAAAAATGATACTAAGCGTATATATTTTTAAATAATTGTCACATCAAAAAAATGTAACCTAAGTATGAGATAAATGATGTCATTCTAATAAACCCATGAAAATTAAATAAACAGAATATGAAAAATATAATATATTGGTTATTAACTTAGCATTTATCTAATTATATTTAGTTGTGGGATATGAAAATTTTAGATTAATTTTTAGGATATTTTGAAAGTTCCAACTTTTAAACAGAAAGCATATGATAATAATAATTAAGAAAATACTTATGATTTTAATGACAGAATAAATGATAAAATTTGACAAATTAAAAACATAACCTAGATATCGTCCATCATTATAATTTTTTCTTAAGTATTTATACATAAACCAAAATTAACTCTAGATATATTGTACATTTAAATTTTTTTTTTTTTTAGTAATGATGATGAGTTATAATATTATATTTTTGCAATTACACTATTTATGAATTATTCAATATATAGTGACTTATAGTAAATAAAACTACAATTTCTTATTCAATATAAAATAAAGTAAACATATATATCATATGGAGTAGTTAAACAAAAACGTGATTTTTACTTAAAAATTTAACAATAAACTTAATTTTATGAACTAAAATTAGTAATTTAAAAATGAGATCTTTCTACGTAAATTTAATATAATTTTAAAAAATTACAACTTTTACGTAGTAAATTAATTAGATACGATTATTAAATAAGTTAGATTAACATTATATTCACATTAGTTATAACATGTTTCTAAATAATTAGTATAATATTGTAAGAATGTATAAAAGTTAATCCTCACTCATTTTAAAAATAAATATATTAAATAATATTTTATCTAAATTACTAAAAGTGGCATATTTCAATTTTTTATAAAAATTACACGTGCAAATGCACATGTAAAACGGCAGTAAATTAAAATGCTAGAAAATCTCAAATTAGTTGTGGTTTATGCATAAATATTTATGCATTTTATATAATGATATAAATGGTATCTAAATTGTTTATGTATTTTTAATTTGTCAATATTTATCATTTGCTCGAACATCAAAAGTGTCAATTTTCAATACAAATCTTAGTGTATATCATAAATTCTATTATATACCACAGTATATATCATAAATTCAAAGTAGTCGAAAAAAAAAAAACAAAAATATATATCATAGTATATTAATCACAGATAGACTCAATGTTCAACATAAAACATATATACAAGCGTATAAAATAAACAAATATATATCACAGTATATATATATAAAATTATCCTCGTTTATATAAAATAAACAAATATATATCACAAAATATATATATGTGTGTGTGTGCGCGCGCATTTATTTATCTCTTTTTTTTTCATGAAGCACTTTTCGTCGTCGCCCATTCCCACCTCTTCTTCATGAAGCCCTAGATCTACTAACATTGCCTTCAGCCTCAGTCACCTTGCTCATCGTTGTTGACTCGTCGCCCTACCTATCACCATGACGGTTGGGTCTGTGACTACAGTTGACCATCATCTTCCAAAACCCTGCGTCGCTCGAATCCACAATGCCCCAAAGCTATTGTCCAAAACCTCGTCCCGTTGACCGTCATCATCCTTCCTTGATGCAATTAGAGAGAGAGAGAAAGAGAGAAGCTAGTGGAGAGTAGAGAGATAAAAACCCACTAGCGTGAGGAGAGGAAACCATGAATGAAGGAGGAAGAAAAAGAGAGTGGGAAAGAAGAAGAGAAAGAGAAGAGAAAAAAGCATGAGAAATTTTGGGGGAAAGTAAGAAAATAAGAAATTTTTTCTTTTGTTATTTTTTTTAAAAAAGAATTAATGATTGCATGGATACACAAAACCCTAGTCTATGCATGAATGAGAGAGAACACAAAATCCTAGGCTTTTATTATTATTATTATTATTATTATTATTATTATTATTTTGTTTTATAAAAATAGTGGACGGGGTTTTAATAGTAAATACGCTATATCATTAATTAAAATTTGTATTTAGCTGGACTATTTATGTAATAAATGGAACGTAGAAGACAATTTTATAATATAGACCTGCAATTAACGCATTCTATGTAGAAAACCCTTCTTTATATAGTCTCATTTTGTTATTTTAATTATATATTTTAACATACTTCATTTTATTTTGCTGTCGCTTTACCATTAGAGGAACCTTTTTTACTTTTATATAAATCAAAAGTCGTCTTTCTTATTTTTAAGTACATTTTTATATAAATCTTTTGATGATTGTAATGATATAACTAAAATATATCTTATTTCCTTTTTTTAAGTATAAATTATTTCTTTTTTTTTTTTTTCAATATGTGATGATATGAAGTTATGTATATGTGATAAGAAATCATCATTTGATATTTGAAAGAACTTATAGTTTTACAAAGAAATTAGTTATTAAAGTAATTATTATAAAATTTATATAGATGATAAAAAAATTGAAATTATCATTCCAGGACCATTTTACAACAATGTAAGAGATAGTTTTCCATGCTAATGTTATTTATATATTTTACTTGTAATATTTAATTAAAAGTTAACAAAGTTCGATCTTATACCTAATAAAATAAACCCAACGTATATTGCATGTATTATTGACTAGTACTATTTTAAAAGGGCTTGATTTTTCCCTTTTGTCCCTATTAGTTGATGATCATAGAAATACCTTAGATAATTTCACATTTACATTATTAAAAAACTTCTCTCTATTTTTTGGCATTCACATTTAAAAGAAGGAATTTTTTTTTAAAAAAAAAAAAAAAAAAGAAATTATCACATTTTATCTCTCTAGTCTCTAATTCAAGTTGAAAAAAAGAAAAAAAAATTAAATTACATTTTATCTCTAATCTCAAATTCACTTTAAATAAAAGGAAAACAAATTATCACATTTTATC
Source organism: Citrullus mucosospermus (assembly GCA_030954485.1). NCBI lineage: Eukaryota > Viridiplantae > Streptophyta > Magnoliopsida > Cucurbitales > Cucurbitaceae > Citrullus > Citrullus mucosospermus. The sequence goes on along the minus strand of JAKCFO010000019.1, from coordinate 17,427 downwards.
TCTAATAATCTCTGGAGAAAAATAAAATAAAAAAATCAAATCAAATCATTTTGATTTGAAAATAAAAATTAAAATTAAAATTAAAAAAAAAAAAAAAAAAAAAAAAAAAAAAAAAATCAACTGCACATAATTTACCTACGGATCCTCACATAATGAAGAAGACGGAGAAGAAGATCTTGCATTTAAGGTTTAAGAAATTTCTTAGGTTCAATTAATTTAGAGCTCGACAAAGTAACAAATAAGAAGATCAGAGTGATTATTTTTATGGTTTCGTAGTTTTTTTTTTTCCACTGTAATTCTAAAATACACACTAATTAATGGAGTTTAGAGGTTTATAATAATTTTTAGTATTTAAATTTTTACCTATTTTTGTGATGTAAACACACACCAATTCATAAAATTGTGAAATAGAGTTTAAAATCAAGAAAAAGACTGTGGCAAATCAAGAGACATTAAGTTTTTGGGTTCTTCTCAAATATAGCAAAAGGAACCAAAATATTCACAAATATAGCAAACTTTCACTGTCTATCTGCGTCGACCGCAATAGATCGCAATAGACTGTATGTTTTGATATTAGTTGTAAATATTTTCAACAGTTTTGCCATTTAAAATAATTTCCCTAAGTTTTTAGGGTTTATGGAAAATTTTGGAGATAATCAATTCAACTTTTTTTCAATTAAGAAATTTTAATGCAAAAATATAAAATGACAATATTTTATTTTAAATTAAAGTTTGAGATTACAACAATAGTCACACATCATCCAAATCAATTAAAGAAAAACATTAATATAGATATGATTTCACGAAGTTAAAAAAAATAATACTTTGGTTTAAAATTAAAAGAATGATCAATCATTCAATCCAAGAAAAATAAAAAATAGAAAAATACTTTGGTTTAATTTAAAATTTAAAATTAAGAGGCTAATCAAATTATTCCATAAAAAAAATTTCGGTTTAAATCAAAGGTTTAAAATTAACAAATAATCAAATCATCACAAAAGAAAACAAAAGAAAAGAAAAAGAAAAACTAACAGACTATTATCACAAATTTTATTTAATTTAAATCTAAGGTTGGAAATAAGAGGATAATCAAATCATCCCATTATAAAAATAAAAAAAATAAAAAAAAAAAAAAAAAAAAGTTATCACGAATTTGAAAAAAAAAAATTGGTTTAAATTAAAGTTTTAAACTAATAAGATGATCAATTCATCAGAGTAAAAATAAAAAAATTAACACGAAATTTAGAGGAAAAAAAAGAAAACATTACAAAAATAAGACGATATTTTAAAAAAAAAAATAATAATAACTATTATTTTTCCACGCGGAACTTCCAAAATTTTTATAAATGTTTTTTCATGACTCAACTTCATAAATTATAATTGTATTATTAATATTCTATAATTAAGTTTCTTTTTTAACTTTATGTAACATTTGTAACGCACGTTGAATAAATAAGTTGTTCTAAAAAGGGAAAAAAGATTTTGATTTCAAATAATTGATCGTAGATAAGAATTAATTCTTCATTTATATTTGATTTCATTTAAATTTATTTTAATTTTGACTATGTGAGCAGATCTAAACATAAATGATTCTCAATTTTTTTTTCTTTGTATATAAAACGAAATCTAATCTTTTATAATAATAATAATAATAAAAATTGGCTTGAACTACACCTATCTTTATGTCGTCCAAGATATTTGCTTAATAAAAATTTGTCGTGTGGCAAATTGTTATTTTAAATAAAAAATTGAGTTGTTTTTATTTTTATTACTATGTAACAAAAGATGGATGCATGGGCTACCTTATCATTGCCCATCTTTGTTTTCCTCTTTTAGGTTTTTTTTTTTTAATCTAATATTTTCATAAATTGACATCTAGATTACTATGTTTATTTTGCAGTAATTTAAGATGCGTAAACATCTTTGGAGATGTACTCGGAGATCCCTTACGAGGGCATCTCAAGAGTTTTAAATGCTCTTCTGAAATATGTATTTTCGAGATTTTCACGTTAAGGGCATCAATATCTTTTTCCTATTTTACCTTTCATCTTTTAATTATATATATCACTCTTCTTATTTTATTTGTATAATTAAAAGAAATATTGTGAACCATACATATCACCCTTCTTAGTTATTGAAATTCTTTTTATTATTTTTAGGAAAATACTCAAATTCAAATTCAAATTGATATTTGTTTCCTAGAATTCTTATATTAATATATATTATTTTGATGAGAAAATAACATATACAAATAATATAAACTATATTCATTTAAAAAGAAATTACAATGAATAAAAACAAGTATTTTGTGTAAATTTAAATTATATTAAATTAATTAAAATTAATGAATAGCGAATCTTCTTCAATATATTAGGTAACTTTAGGACATTTCTGTGTAGAAATTGTATGAAACAAAAACAGTTATCTAATCATTTTTAAATAACAAATATCATTATGTAAAAATGTTGGATTTGGCCCTCTCTAATTTTGGAAATCCAAAAATTTTGGTTATCTCCCTTCTAAAAAAACAAACCATCACTTTAAAATAATTAGAATCGATTCCCACATGTTTTACTTTTTAGAAATAGAATTGATTCCATTTTTTTTTTAATTAATAAAACAGAATCTATATATAATGAAATAGTTAAGATTGATAGACATATACAAGTAGATATTAATGAATGAAATTCTCTTGAATATTTTATATTAAAATACTTTTTTATTGTCAAAGTGAACATATTGATTGACACGTGCTTTTTCTACCCCAACTATACCAAATAAAACTTTTTTTTTTTTAATTGCATTTTATGTGTAGTTTTAAAATTTTGTTTGGCAGGAACCAACCCATTTATCCTAGGATTTCAAGAATATTTCCAGGTTGACCACTGTACATATATATGGCTCATGGACTGCTGCAATATGGGCAGTAGCCTCATGAACACAATTTCTTGGAATAGAATTGTATGTGGCTCCGGTACTAAGTGCTTCAATTTATCTACGCCCAATTTGGTAATCATTTGTTATTGTTATTTGTTATTTGTTATTCTAAAATTAAACTTATAAATATTACTTTCATCTATTATTTTATATGTTTTGTTGTTTACATTTTAGGAGTGTTTTCAAAAATCAAAATCACGTTTTGAAAACTAAACAAAAAAAAAAAAAAAAATTGTAATTTTCAAAAACTTGTTTTTGCTTTTGGAAATTGTCTAAGAATTCAAATGTTTACATAAAAATAGTGAAAATTATGAGTAAGAAATTATGAGAAAACAAGTACAAGTTTCAAAAACAACAAAACCAAAAATTTAGCTCTGTTTGGTAATGATTTCATTTTTAGGTTTTGGTTTTTTAAAATTATAGCTTATTTCCTCCACACTTATTACAATGATATGCATATTTCTTGAGTATAATGGTTGAATTCTTAGCCAAATTCCAAAAACAAAAACAAGTTTGTAAAAGCTACTTTTTTTCTTCAAAATTTGGCTTGGTTTTTAAAACCACAGGTAAAAACTAGACAACAAATTGGAAGAAATATGAGAGTGGAAGTAGTGTCAATAGACTTAATTTTCAAAAAAAAAAAAGAAAAAAAAAAAACAGAATATGAAATGGTACCAAACGAGGCATAAATGATTACAAACAGACCTTATTTATTTTTCTTAATTAGTTGTTATTATCTACGAGGTGTTTGGAGTGATGAGATGAGTTGAGATATGAACTCAACTCGTTGTTTGGGAGACCAACTTCATATGTCATCAACATTTTATACCATGTCCACTAACAATGCACTCAGCCCTCATCACCACCGATGCCTCGTTGCTCACCTCCGACAACCACTTCGTCAACCACCTTCAACGACCAACTCCGGCAACCACCTCCGGTGGCAATTCTGATGTCCAACTCCATCAGCCAACTCTAGCGACCACCTTTCCCATCCAACTCCGACAACCACCTCTGATGTCCAATTTCGGTGACCATCTCTGACAACCACCTCTGGAAACCACCACCTGCGGCCAACTTCGACGACTTTCCAACAACGCCACTCCACCAACTATGATGACTATTATTTTAAATTATGACTACTACAAATCTGCGCTTTGTTGACAGATGAGTTTTTGTTTTGTTGACGCTCGTGACATAAAATTGTTATAAAACCATCATTTAAAATTTATAAATAACTATTAATTTAAAAATACATATAAACATCACCAATGATTAATTTTTTTAGAATATTTTGAAAACTCCCTTTTTAAAAGGAAAGCATATGATAATAATAACTAAGAAAATACTTGTGATTTTAATGACAAAGTAAATGATAAAATTGACAAATTAAAAACATAACTTAGATATCGTCTATCATTTAATTTTTTTATAAGTATTTATACATAATCCAAAATTAACTCTAGATATATTGTACATTTAAATTAATTTTTTTTTTTTTTTAGTAATGATGATGAGTTATAATATATATTTTTGTAATTACACTATTTATGAATAATAAAATAATTTTATCATTTTTACAATATATAGTGACTTATAGTAAATAAACTACAATTTCTTATTCAATGTAAAATAAAGTAAATATATATATCATATGGAGTAGTTAAACAAAAACGTATTATTATAAAAAGATTGATTTTTACTTAAAAAATTAAAAAACTTATTTTATGAACTAAAATTAGTAATTTAAAAATGAGATCTTTCTACGTAAATTTAATATGATTTTAAAAAATTACAACTTTTACGTAGTAAATTAATTAGATACGATATTAAATAAGTTAGATTAACATTATATTCACATTAGTTATAACATGTTTCTAAATAATTAGTAATATATTGTAAGAATGTATAAAAGTTAATCCTCAACCATTTTAAAAATAAATAATAAATATATTTTATCTAAATACTAAAAGTGACATATTTCAATTTTTTATAAAAATTACACGTGCAAATGTACATGTAAAAGGTAGAATTAAATGCTAGAAAATCTCAAATTAGTTGTGGTTTATGCATAAATATTTATGCATTTTTATAATGATATAAATGATATCTAAATTGTTATGAATTTTTCAATTTGTCAATATTTATCATTTGCTCAAACATCAAAAGTCTCGATTATTATGGCATGTAAATTCCTTTTTTTTTTGGTAATCTCTTTCCATAAAAAATTTAAATTATTGTAAAAAAAATAGAAGCAAAGAAGACGAAAATAATTTTTGCCCCAGTTTTTTAAATTTAAGAATTTTGTCTCTTTGTTTATATCATCACCAGCCAAGTTTATCAAAAACACTTCATCTTTTTCGACCTCTTCCTCTTCCCGTTTTTCTTCTTTTTTATTTCTTTCCAATTATTGTTGCATACTGATTGTCGGTCATGTGTTCACCAAAGAGGTCGTGGGCTTGCCAGAAAGGGATTTGAGAGGTCATCAGAGCACCGAATGTGTGGATTTTTTGTCGGTGTCGAAGCAAGAGTGAGGGTGGTAAATTTGGGACGTCGAATCTATGAGTTTATTTTATAATTTCACATAAACATGATATAAGTAGAAGGTAAAAAAAAAAAAAAAAAAAAAAAGGTTTAATTTTAAAAAATATGGAAATTTTATTTTGGGCCCAAATGGGCCATCAATATGGTTTTCTCAAAATAAATGGAATCAACAAATTTATTTAGAGTTGCAGGGAAAAGAGTAATAAAACTTTTGGCATCAACAAATTTTATCTTCCTAATTTAATATAATCAAATGAAAATTATTTATGCAGAAGTATAGCTCTTCATATTCTAATTCACTTAACATCTATGAATGTATTAAAATTGTATTAATTATCTCATGCTAATTTTTATGAAATTTATGTTACAATTTTATAGTGATTAATGTATAAAAAAAATATATAGATATTTTCCATTTTTTCATTTTGATTAGTTTTGAAGGATTTCCTTTTAAAAAGTTGTTTTTGTCCATCATTATTTTTTTTAATTACTTTGTTTATAAAAATTTTTTAAAAAGAAATAAACTAACCTTTCTATTATCTAATGAACTTTTTAAACTCAACAAAGATAAATTATAAGTTTACTAACTTGATTTCATATTATAATTAAAGTTGTTTATTATATTTGAAGAAAACTTCTTTTAGTTCTTTTATGGGAGGATTGTTAAATACTTAGGGAAAGAAAGTAAAACATTTGAACGTTGAAATATAAAATAATAATAATAATAATTTAATTAAGTAGATTATAGGGTTGTTTCATATATAGCAAAATGAGTCAAAATATTTACAAATATAGAAAATTTTCACTATCTATCAGGGATAGAATGTGATAAACTGCGATAGACTTCCATCATTGGACTATCATAGTCTATCGCCATCACAGTCTATCGCTGATAGACAGTGAAATTTTTCTATATTTGTAAATAATTGATATTTTTTTCATTTATAATACTTTCCTTGATTATAACCATGGTTAGAAATTTTCAAATTGAATTGAAACTTCAAATTAAATGATGTTTTGTGTACAAATTTTAACATATATGAAAGTTAAACGTGTAGTTTCTTCAATTTGAATGTGTTATGTTTAATTTTGGTCAAATAACAACTCAGTCGAGTTAAACTTGACAAATGTTTCAATTTTTGTATTATTTGATTTTATTTTGTATTTTGGAGAGTTACTAAAATTGCTAGCCTATAAATAGCAACTTGTTTATTCATTTGAAGGATCTCGCTTCAAATTGAAGAGTTCTCTCCTTCATTTCTTCATTTAATCTTGAGTTGAGCTGAGAGCAAGTAAGTATCCAAGAGTTCTGTCAGATTTGAGTAGTTCGAGGTTGCAATTCTACTGGAGTTAGTTGTTGTATCCTGCTGAGACAATCGATGTAGTTTGCTCGTAGCCCATGCAGAGCGAATATTATCTTTAGGATAGCACTTATCAAAAGCATGTGTTGACTACCTATTGATATCTCCAACATATCTTGAGGTTTTTAGTTATTTCAATTCGTAAGCTTTGTTATACTATTCGGCTTTTTTTTTTTTTTTGAGTTTGAACGTATTATTGAAAGAGTTAGCAGTGTAAATACGGAAGCAATTAGGATCTAAAACAATCTAATTACATTAATTTTGAAGATTAAACATGCTTGTTCTAAAATCGAAACACAGAAGAACACTTACTTGTTGTAGCTCGAAATTGGATCAAATTCCTTCAAATTTATAATCACGAACACTTTGTGGACCACCACAAGAGTCTTCCTTATTATTCTTTGGCCTTAGAACGGATTATGGGATCCGAATTATGGTGAATTTGGAACAAAAACTTGAAGAAAACCCAGTTTAGGAGAGTTTTTGTACTTGAAAGAATTTCAACAAATTCTCAAAGATTGCCAACCCTTTTTTCAATTTTCCTTTCTTCTATATAAAGAAGAATCCATGCAAATCATATTTGTTATGGATTTGCCACCTAAAATGATAATTAAGGAATTGGATTAGGAGGTGGAAGATGGAGAAAATGAAGTTCTTAGGAAGTCACACCTCCTACTTCCATGCTAAGTGGGAAATTCCAATCCAAATTGAAAATTGATTTTCATAAAATCAATAAATAAATCCCATTTTAGATTAATTCTAATCATTAATATTTAAAATTAAATTAATAAATTTTCCATTCCACGGAACAGCATCTCTACTAACCTAGAATTAGGTAGGAGTGAATTCTATCTTGCAGGACTATGTCCCCAGCTATCTACCTGGTCTTATGCCTAAAATGGGAGGCTTATTGAGTCGGCGAACTCAGGTCACTTTCACCCATGCAAATTAAAAGATAATCTAAAACAGACAGGAGTTCATAGTTAGCTCAAGATTAAGATTGAGTTACCTAGGTCATTAGGTTGAAATAATCAATTTCAACAGTAAATGGTGTTATAAAGTAAGAGTAATTATTTCATGGTCCAATCTTATGCAAACTCATTGCATATGATGCCCCCACTCACATACATAGTGAGCTGCATCCATATTATCCCCAGGATAAGGTACCCAACCTTATCTCTATACTATAGATTGTTTTAGCTATTATTTAAACTTGATCCACTTTTATGTATACACATAAAGTCTAAGTATTCAACATATAACCAAGGGTTCTTAGTTTATTGGATTTAATAAATGCAATTCACATATCCAATAACAATTTACTAAACTTATTCTCAATAAAGTTGTTATCGAGAATAAGTTCCAAAATTTACAAACTACAAGTTTTAGGACATAAAATCCAACAATTATATATCGTATACAATGTGTGTATTGTATTTAGTTCTTATATATATCACTTCCCCCAACTATGTTAGATAAAATTACAATATACTAATTATAAAAGAACCAAAAGATAAAATTTAAAAAAAAAAAAAAAAACAAATAGTAATTAAAAAAAAAAAAGTCAAAACCTTAGCTATACGCATTCCTTGAGATAGATTCGCTCACTTGATAACTACCACACAAACACTAATATTTGACTTTATGAAAGTGGAGTTGTAAAAGTAAGATAACAAAAGCCTAGATTTTGATATTCTGATTCGATGCACGCATCTTTTACAACTTGAATATAACGTTAACATCTTGAGATGCTTTGACAATTGAAAAGACTAAGAATAATGAATTGAGAGAACAAAAAATGATGAAAGAATGAAACTCTAAGGGGGTGTTTGGTTCACATATTTGTAATCTTAAGCCAATAAATTTTAAACCAAAGAGATGTTTGATGTCCAAGTTTGAAATCCTAAGCCTGAGAATGTAAAACCCGTGGGATTAAGTTGTATGCTTAATTAGGCAGCCAGAGTTATAAGAAAACTTTGTTTGGGGTCTAGGTTTAGAAAATTTGAAAATGAAGTGTATATTTGTATATATTGGGTTCGTAAATATTTTATTATATTTACTTGGATAGATCTTATATTAATATAAGTTCTCATCCTAACTATTTAATATAGTTAATTTACAATAATATTTTTCATATTTTTCAAATATAACTAAATTTTAGTACATTAAGTTAATTGCAATTCTTTTTGTTGAAATTTATTGTTCATATTGGTTGAATTTGATTGGTAATTCTTAAATTTATATATCCATTACCAATCTTGTTATTAAAATCAAATATGGTGCTTTAAGGTATTATTATTAATTTCTTGATTACTTTGGGTTGAATTTATTTGTATGAAATTCTTGTATAAATTGATTGTTAGCAAAAAAAAAAAAATTATTAATTTGCTTACTTAGGTCCAAGTTAGAAATTTTTTAAAGATATAAGAAATTGACCTACTTCAAAACAAGCAATATTTTACAAATGTCGTAAATTTTAATTGTATTTCAAAATTAGATTTCTGCATAATTTTGAAACAATTTTAATCTTTTGGTGCGTTCTCTCTCATATTTAATTTCTATATTATTTTATAATAAAAATATTTGAAAAAAATTCAATCCAAATTTAGTATTAATTATTTAGAAATTTTATTTTGAGAATTTTAGAATTTGATATTAGGAATTTAACAAAAGGGTTCATAATATTTAAATTGCTAGGATTTTCTTATTATGTCATGTGCTTACTAGCTCCCATACCTTCTTTTTACTACTAGCCTTGTCCTTGTGTTTGCTCTCTACTGCGCTGCCTCACACTCTGCCCTTCTGCTGGCTCATGCAAGGCCTACCAGGCCCAGCCACGTGTCTCAAAACTGAGAGTCTAATTGTTGGATGCAGATTAAAAATCTTGCATGCTCTATGATAACCACTAGAATCACCCGCCTATTTCTTTCTTTTTTTTTCTGGTAATTGGAGAAAAGAATTAAATAAACCCCAATTTTGGAAAGAACAGAAAAAAAAAAAGAAAACATGAAAACAAAGAGGCAAAAGAAAAGAAAGGGACAAAATCACTTAATTTCCTTATTTAACTCCTCAACTCATTCACATCCTCTCACCATAATTCAACAATAACCTAACATATATATAGCACATAACAAACCACCTTAAATTTAGAAATCACAGTTTCCTTCAAGAGAGAGAATTGTCAAATTCAATTCATTGGAAGACCCTTATAAACGAAAAGAAGAAGAGGCCAATAGGTCACAAAAGAAAAGGGAAAATAAAAAATTGTTGGCTTTTTCTCTTTAAGGGTGCCAATGGCCAAGCTATTATCATTGTCAACGCAAGGCCTATGGGCATCTCTGCTAATCGTGTTGTCGCATGTAATTTCTCATTCAAACGCAGCAGCCTCATTGAGACGTCTCCCGCCTTATGCAAAAGCGCGCAGGCAATTAGGAGGCGCGCAGTTTATTAAAAAGCATCACAGGCCGCCGTTTAAGCCCGGCCCTTGGAAGCAAGCCCACGCTACCTTCTATGAAGGTGGCTCCGGAACCTTCGGTATGCCTATTATATCTTAATTTTCCTTTTACGTTTGTGTTGGGGTAATTAAATTGAGTTGTAATTGCAAATTTAACAATCACACTCAAAATTTTAATTTAGAGATATAGTATAATTTAGATTTAGTTTTCGGGTGTCTATTAGTAATAGACTATATCACTAATAAGAGTCTATCACGTATCGCTAGTTGGAGTCTGTCACTAATAGATTTTAGTTATATTTGCAATTCTTTAAAAATTTTGTTGTATACATAATTAATATCCCTAAAAATGTTGTTACTCTTAAATGTAGGTTTAAATATCATTTTGATATCTATTTTGAAATTTGTGCAATTTTAATTCTAATACTTTCAAACCGTAACATTCAATTTTAGTTCTTGTACTTTTAATATTTGAATACAATAACTACGAGATTGGAGAATCGAACCTTCGACCTCTAGGGAGGAAGGTTATAATAAGCTCACTTTAGCAATAATTCAAGTTTAGTTCTTCAAAAGTAATTTTATTGGCTAGATTATAATAATAATTTTGTGCAAGGAAAGTGAATATGTTTTCAAAATGTAGAGAGAAAATACTAATAAATTACAAAAAGGTTTTTGAAAAAATCAACAATAAACAATCCATAGAGGCTAATTTAAGTTTTTTTAAAAAAAAACAAAATAGACTAAAATTGAACGAACTACAAGATACGGAGATTAATAGTGTTTAATATTAAATTTACCATAATCCATCAATTTAAGTGATATAATTAAATTTATTATAACCCATCCATTTAAATTTAAAAGGAATGGATGATAAAATTCTATTAACTTGTTTGAAACCTTGGTTATTAATATCCACGAGCATGAATGGAAATAAATGCATTGGCACATATATGTACATATAGGTGGTGCATGTGGGTACGACGACGTGGAAAAGGAAGGGTATGGAATGCAGACGGCGGCGCTTAGCATGGCGCTGTTCAACAACGGGCAGAGCTGCGGCGCTTGCTTTGAAATCAAATGCATTGACGATCCACAGCGGTGCAAGCCGGGCAGCCGTCGCTCATGGTAACCGGCACCAACCACTGCCCGCCGAACTACAACCTTGCTAGTGACAATGGCGGATGGTGCAATCCCCCCCTCGAGCATTTCGATATAGCCAAGCCTGTTTTTCTCAACATTGCCGAGTTCAAGGCTGGCATTGTTCCTATCACTTACCGCAGGTAATTAATTAATCATTAAACAAAAAAAAAAAAAAAAAAAACCTTTGCCCTCTCTCTTATATATATATTTTTAATTAAACTCTCTCTTCCTATTGGCTCACTTATTTAAGACGTATTAAATAATTCAACCTATCAATTTAATAGTGTTCACTATTAAAATTTACTCATTAAAGAACTTCATTTTCTCTTTTTTCTCTTTTACATATTTATCGAGAAACTTTATTTTCACAACTCTATACTCCAAACACAGACTTCATAACTCAACTCACTGCTCTAAATGCTATATATATACATATATATATATATATATGTATATATATATATATATATATATATATATATACATATATATATATATATAATATATGTATGTATTTCTCTATTTTAACTTAATCCATGTATTGCTCGAAAATTAAATCTTTGACATTTTTTAGGTCACTTTGATAACTATTTAGTTTTTTCATATTATGGTTTTCACACCATTTCTTGAATATAAACAGTTGAATATTTTTTTTTTAATTCTAAAAATAAAAAATACTTTTTAATATTATTTTTTTAATTTTTTAAAAACATTAGTAAAAAGTGAATAATATGTGAAATAAGAACTTTATATAAGCTTACATTTCAAAAATTAAAAATAAAAAATGAAATTGTTATTTAATGTTATTCCATTGATAAATGTTGGAATAATTGGTTGATAATTTATATTACTATTGATCAATAATTATCTTTCTACTAACCACCACTCAAAATTTCACACACACCTACCACGACATTACTTTCATAAGGGTGGTCAGTAGGAGATATCAAAAGATCCAGACTAAGTATTATTTAGTCTTATTTTTTTATTAAAGTGTTGATACAATATTAAATTTACATTCACCTATTAACTTAAGTTTTTAGTCAATTGTTGATTTAACCTTCTTTAATAAAAACTAAAGATTTAAATTTGACTTTTTTCACATGTTTTCCTAGTGTAGCCTAACGGTTTCCTTTAGTAATTAATTTTAACATTAATCCACTTCTTAATTACTTTATAAGTTTCGTGTGTGAATTAATAGTGTTATAAAATGAGTGTTAATATATGAACAATTGTGATTGATTATAGGGTTCCATGCAAAAAGCAGGAGGAATTCGATTCACAATAACTGGGAATCATTATTTCAACCAAGTGTTAGTGTGGAACGTAGGAGGAGCTGGAGATGTGAAAAGTGTCCAAGTGAAGGGTCACCGTAAGCTGAAATGGACAACCATGTCTCGATCGTGGGGTCAAAAATGGGTCACCAACGCCATGATGGTTGGCGAGTCTCTCACCTTCAGGGTTCGAACCAGTGATGGCAAATTCTCCACTTCATGGCACATTGCTCCCACCAATTGGCAGTTTGGTCAGACCTTCGAAGGCAAAAACTTCAAGTAGAGAAATTCTGGAGCTTACCCGTTCCATAATATTTTGATTTTTGTTTTAATTTTTAAAATTTTTGGCTTGTTTTCTGATCATTTCTTAGTTATGGTTTTACATTTTTTCTAAATTTTTAGCCCAATTTTTAAAACTTTGGTTTGAATTTTGAAAATACTTATAAAATGTAGACGATAAAATAAAGAAAGTAGTATTTATAAATTGAAAAAAAAAATTAAAAATCAAATGATTATCAAACGGAGTTTAATAATAGCACATTTATACTTTGCTTAGCTTGATGAAATTCGTTTCAAAAGCTTTAGTACGTTTAGGGTTCTTCATGAACCATTTTGTGTTAATTTCCTACAATTTAAAGATAATTTTGTATATTCTCACTTTTATGTTTTTTCGCTCATTTTATGTGTGTAATCAACTCTGAGAATCACTGCAAGAAATGTATGGTGTGGTTCCCCATCAAATAATTTAATTGTCAAAGTAATTTTTTTTTCTAGAATATATGTTTGTGTATGCATGTTTAGGCTTGAAGTAGTAAATTACTTAAAATTGTCATTTTTCCCAATTCTAAAAATTAATTTACAAATTCACATTGCCCCTTGCTTGAATTATTTCATTAATTATTGGAATAGACATCACAGAATTTCATAAAATAAATGTGTTATATTGTTTTATCATTGTATGTATACAGTAGTATTGAGAAAATAACAATGATTTAGATATATATACAAAAAGAAAAAAAAAAAAAAAGAACAATAAATTGTTTAAGATTGGTTGTTCCAATTTCTGCCCCCACCTCTTTCTGATTAAAATGCAAAATATTAATCCAACAATACCACAAATAATATAAAGAAAAATTATTTTAAATGACAAAATTGTTCAAAATTTTTAAAAATGGTAGCAAAATATCATAGTCTATCTGTAATAAATCGTGATAGACTATGACATAGATTACAATCTATTGCGATCTCTTACAGATAAACAGTAAAATTTTGCTATATTTATAAATATTTTAGTTCAATTTTTCTATATTTGAAAACAACTCTAAATAATTTATTACAATTTTTATTATCAAGCATGTCTTTTGAAAAAAATAACAAGCATGCGGTTAGAAATAAATGATTGAGATCATACAAAATCAAATCCTTTAGTCCACATATTGAATATTATTGAGATATTCTTACTTTAACATGAAATTTCTCTTAGATGTATGGAAAAAAGAATTAATTGTTGAAACCAAACCATAAGAAGATGGACAAGTTATAGCCTATTTTTTTTGGCATTTATTGTTGATGATGAGTAGAAGGGAAATTTTTCCCTAAAAGGAGGGTCTAAGCTGGACTTGCCCTAATTAATACGAAATTATGAATAACACATGAAAAATCTTGTTTTCAATTATTTCTCAAATACCTTTTTAGTTCAATGAATGGACTATATATATATATATATATATATATATAATGGCCTTTCTATTGACCTACCATATTCATATATTCACAAAGAAAATAATTTTTTTAGAAAGTTAGTTTACGAAGAGAGTCTACATCATGACATGCATGGCATTTCAAATACAATTATTTAGACTTTCATTCATCATCTTCTCCTTCTCAGGTACATTCTCCCTTTTAATAATATAATCAGATATTGTACTTTAAGTTAAATCTCCATATTATTAGTTATGATTTTAAAAATATTTGAGGGATTATTGTAATATTGTATGCACTTGAATTTTTGAAGACATTATGAAAATTGAGATTAGAAAGTATGCCCTGGTCTTCAAATTTAGGCTTTGTATTTTTCGATTTTGAAGTTCTTAGAGAATAGCTCGACCTCATTAGTTGGTTGAATTGTATAATATAATTTATAAAGATTAATGATTAGGTGCATGTTCTCTTTTTTTTTTTTTTTAAAAAAATAATAATAATAATAAATTAACGTACTTAGTCACTATGTTCTCTCAAAAGTAGGGTTTCCTTTTTGTTTTCTGGTGTATCCCTGCATTTACACATAAAGAAACATGTAAATTTTAAATAGAATGATACCAGGTGTACCATAAATTATATTTATATACTTGTGTATTGGATATTCTATTTAATTATCTAATCAAATTTGTTATGTGACAAATTCTAATAATTTCTTTTCGAAAATATTTTTAATATTTTTCTTTTTTGTTATAGAATATGATACGAGAAGATTCGTCTATTTCAAGATACATTCAAATATTATTCTTTTTAATATAATATATTCATTCAATGATAGTACACTGCCGTTCATATATAGTCTAAAAAGGCAAAATATTTGCCTGCATATCAAGGTATATTTTATGCATTTCACTTTTATTACATATAATAACTAATTAAAATATTTTAAAATAGAAAAAAAAGAAAAATTGTCTTACATATTAATTATTCATTTAAAAATAGGTTTAAATACTATTTTGTTTTTTCATTATTATTTTGGTGTATTTTCAAATTATACATTTTAGTCTCTATACTTTCTATTTTAATTTATTTTTCTAGGTTTTTTTAATTTATTTTTCTAGGTTGGATTATAAAACTTTTAAAAATGGTTAATTTTTTTCTTTAAAAATGAAATAAAAATGAAAATAAAACGAAAGTGTTAATTTAATAATTACATTGCATTTGCCGGGGTTTACTCAATTAATTTCGCCATTAAAAACAATTGTCCGTTCCCAATTTGGCCGGGAGCTTTAACCGGTGCCGGCAACCAACTATCAACCACTGGCTTCGAATTACCCCCGGATCAACAACAACGGTAACGACTTCTCCGCCGTGGTCCGGCAGATTTGGGCAAGAACACTCTGTTCCACTGATGCAAGTGGAAAGTTCTCTTGCGCAAACGCCGATTGTGGCAGTGGCCAAGTCACATGTAACGGCGCCGGCGGAATTCCGCCAGCAAGCCTAGTGGAATTCACAATTGCGCCAAGCGGCGGCCAAGATTTCTTCGACATCAGCCTTGTCGATGGCTTCAATTTACCTGTTTCAGTGGCGCCGATGGTGGTTCGGGTGGGGCGTGCCAAACGGTACTTTGTACAGGAAATGTAAATGCTGTTTGTCCACTGGAATTAGCCATTACAGATGAAGGTGGCGCAGTGATCGCTTGTAAAAGTGCTTGTATGGCCTTTAATCAGCCTGAATATTGCTGCAGTGGCGACCATAATCAGCCGGAAACTTGCCCGCCAACCAATATTCATGATTTTCAAGAATCAGTGTCCGCAAGCTTATAGCTACGCTTATGATGATAAGACAAGTACTTTTACTTGCACCGGTGGAGCTGATTATGCCATCACATTTTGTCCTTGATGTGCCTATCGTCATTTTTCTAAAAATTTCAATCTTTACTGTCACAAAACTCGTTTGAGTTTGATAACTTGTTCGTTTATGACTAGTGAAAATTGTAATGCATTTTATTAATTACAACATAACCCATTTTAATAAAATAGGGAAATTTTCAATTAAACATCTTAATTTTGAAGTTGCATCCATTTAAATTTTTAGCAATAATATATTATTTAAATATTGAATATTTGTAATTATATAATTAATACGAATCTTTTTCAGATTTGGTTTGAAAAATGTGTGAAACCTATAATTATTTGAATTAATTTTTAAATTGATATAAGTGATTAATTTAGACCATTATTAAGATTAGATTTGAAAATCGCCCACAAATTCGATTGTTACATAAGTGTGAAGACTTATTTAAATGTCGGATTAGAATTGATGCATGAACAATTTTTAAAAAAATTTTTAATTGGGAATCTAAATTGATTCGTTTATGAAAGTTTAAGGATTTAATTGATGAAATTATAGTTCTCATACGCGATCTCTAGCAAAATTTAACGTAGTTGAGGGTTTAAATTGATCCAATTACAAAAACTTATAGTTTAAGTTGATAAAATTATTATGAATACAGCTCCTCAAGTTTAGAGGTGTAAATTGATATTTCCACATAAAAATATCTACTCATATATTTTTACCATATACATACCTATCTAAGACCTAGCAACTTGATCATTTGTTTATTAATACTAAATATTGACAACCAATCTCAGTCTTATTTATTTGGTAGGCCATATGAAAACAAAAGGCTTAAGAAAAAACTTGTTTTTAAATATTATATAGTAGAATTAGATATCAGACTTTAGTTAAACAATTGTTTAAAATATTGATAATATATCAGCAAAGCACAAACACATTATGTAATACATAATTTGGTTCAACAATATGAAATATTGATATTAATGAATTGATTAAAGTTATCTATTATTTTAGATGATAATTAAAATATCAAGTTACGTTGTAGTGAAGACCTGAACAGAAAATGCAATTTTAAAAGTAATTTTGTTGGAAGAAAGACGTTTGGGAGGAAGGAATTCAATTGATTATGTTTATATGTCGTGATAGACACCGATAG